>JASGYR010000053.1:0-176806 GCA_030068185.1 Colletes collaris | reverse complement strand
CATGCTCACTTGGCCGGCTACCTAGCTATGGCGAAACTTTCTTGGTCGCTCGTCAGGCTAGCTAGTTCGCTATTCTCTTGCATGCTCGCTCGACTCGCTAGGTAGCTATCCCGAAACTTTCTTGGTCGCTCGTCAGGCTAGCTAGTTCGCTATTCCCTTGAATGCTCGCTCGACTCGCTAGGTAGCTATCCCGAAACATTCTTGGTCGCTCGTCAGGCTTACTAGTTCACTATTCCCTTGCATGCTCGCTCGACTCGCTAGCTAGCTATCCCGAAACATTCTTGGTCGCTCGTCAGGCTAGCTAGTTCGCTATTCCCTTGCATGCTCGCTCGACTCGCTAGGTAGCTATCGCGAATCATTCATGCTCACTTGTCAGGCTACATAGCTATCGCGAAAATTTCTAGGTCGCTCGTCCGGCTAGCTAGTTCGCTATTCTCTTGGATGCTCGCGAGACTCGCTAGCTAGCTATCCCGAAACTTTCTTGCTCACCCATCAGGGTAGCTAGTTCGCTATTCCCTCGCATGCTCGCTCGACTCGCAAGGTAGCTATCGCGAAACACTCATGCTCACTTGTCAGGCTACCCAGCTATCGCGAAAGTTTCTTGGTCGCTCGTCAGGCTAGCTAGTTCGCTATTCTCTTGCATGCTCGCTCGACTCGCTAGCTAGCTATCCCGAAACTTTCTTGGTCGCTCGTCAGGCTAGCTAGTTCGCTATTCTCTTGGATGCTCGCGAGACTCGCTAGCTAGCTATCCCGAAACTTTCTTGGTCGCTCGTCAGGGTAGCTAGTTCGCTATTCCCTCGCATGCTCGCTCGACTCGCTAGGTAGCTATCGCGAAACACTCATGCTCACTTGTCAGGCTACCTAGCTATCGCGAAACTTTCTTGGTCGCTCGTCAGGCTAGCTAGTTCGCTATTCTCTTGCATGCTCGCTCGACTCGCTAACTAGCTATCGCCAAACTTTCTTGGTCGCTCGTCAGGCTAGCTAGTTCGCTATTCTCTTGAATGCTCGCTCGACTCGCTAGGTAGCTATCCCGAAACATTCTTGGTCGCTCGTCAGGCTGGCTAGTTCGCTATTCCCTTGCATGCTCGCTCGACTCGCTAGCTAGCTATCCCGAAATTTTCTTGCTCACTCGTCCGGCTAGCTAGTTCGCTATTCTCTTGGATGCTCGCGAGACTCGCTAGCTAACTATCCCGAAACTTTCTTGCTCACCCATCAGGGTAGCTAGTTCGCTATTCCCTCGCATGCTCGCTCGACTCGCTAGGTAGCTATCGCGAAACACTCATGCTCACTTGTCAGGCTACCCAGCTATCGCGAAAATTTCTTGGTCGCTCGTCAGGCTAGCTAGTTCGCTATTCCCTTCCATGCTCGCTCGACTCGCTAGCTAGCTATCCCGAAATTTTCTTGCTCACTCGTCCGGCTAGCTAGTTCGCTATTCTCTTGGATGCTCGCGAGACTCGCTAGCTAGCTATCCCGAAACTTTCTTGCTCACCCATCAGGGTAGCTAGTTCGCTATTCCCTCGCATGCTCGCTCGACTCGCTAGGTAGCTATCGCGAAACACTCATGCTCACTTGTCAGGCTACCTAGCTATCGCGAAAATTTCTTGGTCGCTCGTCAGGCTAGCTAGTTCGCTATTCTCTTGCATGCTCGCTCGACTCGCTAACTAGCTATCGCGAAACTTTCTTGGTCGCTCGTCAGGCTAGCTAGTTCGCTATTCTCTTGCATGCTCGCTCGACTCGCTAGCTAGCTATCGCGAAACTTTCTTGGTCGCTCGTCAGGCTAGCTAGTTCGCTATTCTCTTGCATGCTCGCTCGACTCGCTAGCTAGCTATCGCGAAACTTTCTTGGTCGCTCGTCAGGCTAGCTAGTTCGCTATTCCCATGCGTTGTCGCCCGACTCGCTAGCTAGCTATCGCGAAACTTTCTTGGTCGCTCGTCAGGCTAGCTAGTTCGCTATTCCCTTGCATGCTCGCTCGACTCGCTAGCTAGCTATCGCGAAACTTTCTTGGTCGCTCGTCAGGCTAGCTAGTTCGCTATTCTCTTGCATGCTCGCTCGACTCGCTAGCTAGCTATCCCGAAACTTTCTTGGTCGCTCGTCAGGCTAGCTAGTTCGCTATTCTCTTGCATGCTCGCTCGACTCGCTAGCTAGCTATCGCGAAACTTTCTTGGTCGCTCGTCAGGCTAGCTAGTTCGCTATTCCCTCGCATGCTCGCTCGACTCGCTAGGTAGCTATCGCGAAACACTCATGCTCACTTGTCAGGCTACCTAGCTATCGCGAAAATTTCTTGGTCGCTCGTCAGGCTAGCTAGTTCGCTATTCTCTTGCATGCTCGCTCGACTCGCTAGCTAGCTATCCCGAAACTTTCTTGGTCGCTCGTCAGGCTAGCTAGTTCGCTATTCCTTTGCATGCTCGCTCGACTCGCTAGCTAGCTATCGCGAAACTTTCTTGGTCGCTCGTCAGGCTAGCTAGTTCGCTATTCTCTTGCATGCTCGCTCGACTCGCTAGCTAGCTATCCCGAAACTTTCTTGGTCGCTCGTCAGGCTAGCTAGTTCGCTATTTCTCTTGCATGCTCGCTCGACTCGCTAGCTAGCTATCCCGAAATCTTCTTGCTCGCTCGTCAGGCTAGCTAGTTCGCTATTCTCTTGCATGCTCGCTCGACTCGCTAGCTAGCTATCCCGGAACTTTCTTGGTCGCTCTCCAGGCTAGCTAGTTCGCTATTCTCTTGCATGCTCGCTCGACTCGCTAGCTAGCTATCCCGAAACTTTCTTGGTCGCTCGTCAGGCTAGCTAGTTCGCTATTCCCTTGCATGCTCGCTCGACTCGCTAGCTAGCTATCGCGAAACTTTCTTGGTCGCTCATCAGGCTAGCTAGTTCGCTATTCTCTTGCATGCTCGCTCGACTCGCTAGCTAGCTATCGCGAAACTTTCTTGGTCGCTCGTCAGGCTAGCTAGTTCGCTATTCTCTTGCATGCTCGCTCGACTCGCTAGCTAGCTATCCCGAAACTTTCTTGGTCGCTCGTCAGGCTAGCTAGTTCGCTATTCCCTTGCATGCTCGCTCGACTCGCTAGCTAGCTATCCCGAAACTTTCTTGGTCGCTCGTCAGGCTAGCTAGTTCGCTATTCTCTTGCATGCTCGCTCGACTCGCTAACTAGCTATCGCGAAACTTTCTTGGTCGCTCATCAGGCTAGCTAGTTCGCTATTCTCTTGCATGCTCGCTCGACTCGCTAGCTAGCTATCCCGAAACTTTCTTGGTCGCTAGTCAGGCTAGCTAGTTCGCTATTCCTTGCAAGCTCGCTTGACTCGCTAGGTAGCTATCCCGAAACATTCTTGGTCGCTCGTCAGGCTGGCTAGTTCGCTATTCCCTTGCATGCTCGCTCGACTCGCTAGCTAGCTATCCCGAAATTTTCTTGCTCACTCGTCCGGCTAGCTAGTTCGCTATTCTCTTGGATGCTCGCGAGACTCGCTAGCTAACTATCCCGAAACTTTCTTGCTCACCCATCAGGCTAGCTAGTTCGCTATTCCCTTGCATGCTCGCTCGACTCGCTAGCTAGCTATCGCGAAACTTTCTTGGTCGCTCGTCAGGCTAGCTAGTTCGCTATTCTCTTGCATGCTCGCTCGACTCGCTAGCTAGCTATCGCGAAACTTTCTTGGTCGCTCATCAGGCTAGCTAGTTCGCTATTCTCTTGCATGCTCGCTCGACTCGCTAGCTAGCTATCGCGAAACTTTCTTGGTCGCTCATCAGGCTAGCTAGTTCGCTATTCTCTTGCATGCTCGCTCGACTCGCTAGCTAGCTATCCCGAAACTTTCTTGGTCGCTCGTCAGGCTAGCTAGTTCGCTATTCCTTGCATGCTCGCTCGACTCGCTAGCTAGCTATCGCGAAACTTTCTTGGTCGCTCGTCAGGCTAGCTAGTTCGCTATTCCCTTGCATGCTCTCTCGACTCGCTAGCTAGCTATCGCGAAACTTTCTTGCTCACCCATCAGGCTAGCTAGTTCGCTATTCCCTTGCATGCTCGCTCGACTCGCTAGGTAGCTATCGCGAAACACTCATGCTCACTTGTCAGGCTACCCAGCTATCGCGAAAGTTTCTTGGTCGCTCGTCAGGCTAGCTAGTTCGCTATTCCCTTGCATGCTCGCTCGACTCGCTAGCTAGCTATCCCGAAATTTTCTTGCTCACTCGTCCGGCTAGCTAGTTCGCTATTCTCTTGGATGCTCGCGAGACTCGCTAGCTAACTATCCCGAAACTTTCTTGCTCACCCATCAGGGTAGCTAGTTCGCTATTCCCTCGCATGCTCGCTCGACTCGCTAGGTAGCTATCGCGAAACACTCATGCTCACTTGTCAGGCTACCTAGCTATCGCGAAAATTTCTTGGTCGCTCGTCAGGCTAGCTAGTTCACTATTCCCATGCGTTGTCGCCCGACTCGCTAGCTACCTGGATAGTTTCATGCTAGCTCGACTCGCTAGCTAGCTATCGCGAAACTTTCTTGGTCGCTCGTCAGGCTAGCTAGTTCGCTATTCCCTTGCATGCTCGCTCGACTCGCTAGCTAGCTATCGCGAAACTTTCTTGCTCACTTGTCAGGCTACCTAGCTATCGCGAAACTTTCTTGGTCGCTCATCAGGCTAGCTAGTTCGCTATTCGCTTGAATGCTCGCTCGACTCGCTAGCTAGCCATCGCCAAACTATCTTGGTCGCTCTTCAGGCTAGCTAGTTCGCTATTCCCTTGAATGCTCTTTCGACTCGCTAGGTAGCTATCCCGAAACATTCTTGGTCGCTCGTCAGGCTGGCTAGTTCGCTATTCCCTTGCATGCTCGCTCGACTCGCTAGCTAGCTATCCCGAAATTTTCTTGCTCACTCGTCCGGCTAGCTAGTTCGCTATTCTCTTGGATGCTCGCGAGACTCGCTAGCTAACTATCCCGAAACTTTCTTGCTCACCCATCAGGGTAGCTAGTTCGCTATTCCCTCGCATGCTCGCTCGACTCGCTAGGTAGCTATCGCGAAACACTCATGCTCACTTGTCAGGCTACCTAGCTATCGCGAAAATTTCTTGGTCGCTCGTCAGGCTGGCTAGTTCGCTATTCCCTTGCATGCTCGCTCGACTCGCTAGCTAGCTATCCCGAAATTTTCTTGCTCACTCGTCCGGCTAGCTAGTTCGCTATTCTCTTGGATGCTCGCGAGACTCGCTAGCTAACTATCCCGAAACTTTCTTGCTCACCCATCAGGCTAGCTAGTTCGCTATTCCCTCGCATGCTCGCTCGACTCGCTAGGTAGCTATCGCGAAACACTCATGCTCACTTGTCAGGCTACCTAGCTATCGCGAAAATTTCTTGGTCGCTCGTCAGGCTAGCTAGTTCGCTATTCCCTTGCATGGTCGCTCGACTCGCTAGCTAGCTATCCCGAAACTTTCTTGGTCGCTCGTCAGGCTAGCTAGTTCGCTATTCCCTTGCATGCTCGCTCGACTCGCTAGCTAGCTATCGCGAAACTTTCTTGCTCACTTGTCAGGCTAGCTAGTTCGCTATTCCCTTGCATGCTCGCTCGACTCGCTAGCTAGCTATCGCGAAACTTTCTTGCTCACTTGTCAGGCTACCTAGCTATCGCGAATATTTCTTGGTCGCTCGTCAGGCTAGCTAGTTCGCTATTCTCTTGCATGCTCGCTCGACTCGCTAACTAGCTATCGCGAAACTTTCTTGGTCGCTCATCAGGCTAGCTATTTCGCTATTCGCTCGAATGCTCGCTCGACTCGCTAGCTAGCCATCGCCAAACTTTCTTGGTCGCTCTTCAGGCTAGCTAGTTCGCTATTCCCTTGAATGCTCTTTCGACTCGCTAGGTAGCTATCCCGAAACATTCTTGGTCGCTCGTCAGGCTGGCTAGTTCGCTATTCCCTTGCATGCTCGCTCGACTCGCTAGCTAGCTATCCCGAAACTTTCTTGGTCGCTCGTCAGGCTAGCTAGTTCGCTATTCTCTTGCATGCTCGCTCGACTCGCTAACTAGCTATCGCGAAACTTTCTTGGTCGCTCATCAGGCTAGCTATTTCGCTATTCGCTTGAATGCTCGCTCGACTCGCTAGCTAGCCATCGCCAAACTATCTTGGTCGCTCTTCAGGCTAGCTAGTTCGCTATTCCCTTGAATGCTCTTTCGACTCGCTAGGTAGCTATCCCGAAACATTCTTGGTCGCTCGTCAGGCTGGCTAGTTCGCTATTCCCCTTGCATGCTCGCTCGACTCGCTAGCTAGCTATCCCGAAATTTTCTTGCTCACTCGTCCGGCTAGCTAGTTCGCTATTCTCTTGGATGCTCGCGAGACTCGCTAGCTAACTATCCCGAAACTTTCTTGCTCACCCATCAGGGTAGCTAGTTCGCTATTCCCTCGCATGCTCGCTCGACTCGCTAGGTAGCTATCGCGAAACACTCATGCTCACTTGTCAGGCTACCTAGCTATCGCGAAAATTTCTTGGTCGCTCGTCAGGCTAGCTAGTTCACTATTCCCATGCGTTGTCGCCCGACTCGCTAGCTACCTGGATAGTTTCATGCTAGCTCGACTCGCTAGCTAGCTATCGCGAAACTTTCTTGCTCACATGTCAGGCTAGCTAGTTCGCTATTCTCTTGCATGCTCGCTCGACTCGCTAGCTAGCTATCGCGAAACTTTCTTGCTCACTTGTCAGGCTACCTAGCTATCGCGAATATTTCTTGGTCGCTCGTCAGGCTAGCTAGTTCGCTATTCTCTTGCATGCTCGCTCGACTCGCTAGCTAGCTATCGCGAAACTTTCTTGGTCGCTCGTCAGGCTAGCTAGTTCGCTATTCCCTTGAATGCTCTTTCGACTCGCTAGGTAGCTATCCCGAAACATTCTTGGTCGCTCGTCAGGCTGGCTAGTTCGCTATTCCCTTGCATGCTCGCTCGACTCGCTAGCTAGCTATCCCGAAATTTTCTTGCTCACTCGTCCGGCTAGCTAGTTCGCTATTCTCTTGGATGCTCGCGAGACTCGCTAGCTAACTATCCCGAAACTTTCTTGCTCACCCATCAGGCTAGCTAGTTCGCTATTCCCTCGCATGCTCGCTCGACTCGCTAGGTAGCTATCGCGAAACACTCATGCTCACTTGTCAGGCTACCTAGCTATCGCGAAAATTTCTTGGTCGCTCGTCAGGCTGGCTAGTTCGCTATTCCCTTGCATGCTCGCTCGACTCGCTAGCTAGCTATCCCGAAATTTTCTTGCTCACTCGTCCGGCTAGCTAGTTCGCTATTCTCTTGGATGCTCGCGAGACTCGCTAGCTAACTATCCCGAAACTTTCTTGCTCACCCATCAGGGTAGCTAGTTCGCTATTCCCTCGCATGCTCGCTCGACTCGCTAGGTAGCTATCGCGAAACACTCATGCTCACTTGTCAGGCTACCTAGCTATCGCGAAAATTTCTTGGTCGCTCGTCAGGCTAGCTAGTTCGCTATTCCCATGCGTTGTCGCTCGACTCGCTAGCTACATGGATAGTTTCATGCTCGCTCGACTCGCTAGCTAGCTATCGCGAAACTTTCTTGCTCACCCATCAGGCTAGCTAGTTCGCTATTCCCTTGCATGCTCGCTCGACTCGCTAGCTAGCTATCGCGAAACTTTCTTGCTCACCCATCAGGCTAGCTAGTTCGCTATTCCCTTGCATGCTCGCTCGACTCGCTAGCTAGCTATCGCGAAACTTTCTTGCTCACTTGTCAGGCTACCTAGCTATCGCGAATATTTCTTGGTCGCTCGTCAGGCTAGCTAGTTCGCTATTCTCTTGCATGCTCGCTCGACTCGCTAACTAGCTATCGCGAAACTTTCTTGGTCGCTCATCAGGCTAGCTATTTCGCTATTCGCTCGAATGCTCGCTCGACTCGCTAGCTAGCCATCGCCAATCTATCTTGGTCGCTCTTCAGGCTAGCTAGTTCGCTATTCCCTTGAATGCTCGCTCGACTCGCTAGGTAGCTATCCCGAAACATTCTTGGTCGCTCGTCAGGCTGGCTAGTTCGCTATTCCCTTGCATGCTCGCTCGACTCGCTAGCTAGCTATCGCGAAACTTTCTTGCTCACCCATCAGGCTAGCTAGTTCGCTATTCTCTTGCATGCTCGCTCGACTCGCTAGGTAGCTATCCCGAAACTTTCTTGGTCGCTCGTCAGGCTAGCTAGTTCGCTATTCCCTTGCATGCTCGCTCGACTCGCTAGGTAGCTATCCCGAAACTTTCTTGGTCGCTCGTCAGGCTAGCTAGTTCGCTATTCCCTTGCATGCTCGCTCGACTCGCTAGCTAGCTATCCCGAAACTTTCTTGCTCGCTCGTCAGGCTAGCTAGTTCGCTATTCCCTTGCATGCTCGCTCGACTCGCTAGGTAGCTATCGCGAATCATTCATGCTCACTTGTCAGGCTACATAGCTATCGCGAAAATTTCTAGGTCGCTCGTCCGGCTAGCTAGTTCGCTATTCTCTTGGATGCTCGCGAGACTCGCTAGCTAGCTATCCCGAAACTTTCTTGGTCGCTCGTCAGGCTAGCTAGTTCGCTATTCCCTCGCATGCTCGCTCGACTCGCTAGGTAGCTATCGCGAAACACTCATGCTCACTTGTCAGGCTACCCAGCTATCGCGAAACTTTCTTGGTCGCTCGTCAGGCTAGCTAGTTCGCTATTCCCTTCCATGCTCGCTCGACTCGCTAGCTAGCTATCCCGAAATTTTCTTGCTCACTCGTCCGGCTAGCTAGTTCGCTATTCTCTTGGATGCTCGCTCGACTCGCTAGCTAGCTATCCCGAAACTTTCTTGGTCGCTCGTCAGGCTAGCTAGTTCGCTATTCCCTCGCATGCTCGCTCGACTCGCTAGGTAGCTATCGCGAAACACTCATGCTCACTTGTCAGCCTACCTAGCTATCGCGAAAATTTCTTGGTCGCTCGTCAGGCTAGCTAGTTCGCTATTCTCTTGCATGCTCGCTCGACTCGCTAGCTAGCTATCGCGAAACTTTCTTGGTCGCTCGTCAGGCTAGCTAGTTCGCTATTCTCTTGCATGCTCGCTCGACTCGCTAGGTAGCTATCCCGAAACATTCTTGGTCGCTCGTCAGGCTGGCTAGTTCGCTATTCCCTTGCATGCTCGCTCGACTCGCTAGCTAGCTATCCCGAAATTTTCTTGCTCACTCGTCCGGCTAGCTAGTTCGCTATTCTCTTGGATGCTCGCGAGACTCGCTAGCTAACTATCGCGAAACTTTCTTGCTCACCCATCAGGGTAGCTAGTTCGCTATTCCCTCGCATGCTCGCTCGACTCGCTAGGTAGCTATCGCGAAACACTCATGCTCACTTGTCAGGCTACCCAGCTATCGCGAAAGTTTCTTGGTCGCTCGTCAGGCTAGCTAGTTCGCTATTCCCTTCCATGCTCGCTCGACTCGCTAGCTAGCTATCGCGAAACTTTCTTGGTCGCTCGTCAGGCTAGCTAGTTCGCTATTCTCTTGGATGCTCGCGAGACTCGCTAGCTAACTATCCCGAAACTTTCTTGCTCACCCATCAGGGTAGCTAGTTCGCTATTCCCTCGCATGCTCACTCGACTCGCAAGGTAGCTATCGCGAAACACTCATGCTCACTTGTCAGGCTACCCAGCTATCGCGAAAGTTTCTTGGTCGCTCGTCAGGCTAGCTAGTTCGCTATTCCCTTGCATGCTCGCTCGACTCGCTAGCTAGCTATCCCGAAATTTTCTTGCTCACTCGTCCGGCTAGCTAGTTCGCTATTCTCTTGGATGCTCGCCAGACTCGCTAGCTAACTATCCCGAAACTTTCTTGCTCACCCATCAGGGTAGCTAGTTCGCTATTCCCTCGCATGCTCGCTCGACTCGCTAGGTAGCTATCGCGAAACACTCATGCTCACTTGTCAGGCTACCTAGCTATCGCGAAAATTTCTTGGTCGCTCGTCAGGCTAGCTAGTTCGCTATTCTCTGGCATGCTCGCTCGACTCGCTAGCTAGCTATCCCGAAACTTTCTTGGTCGCTCGTCAGGCTAGCTAGTTCGCTATTCTCTTGCATGCTCGCTCGACTCGCTAACTAGCTATCGCGAAACTTTCTTGGTCGCTCATCAGGCTAGCTATTTCGCTATTCGCTTGAATGCTCGCTCGACTCGCTAGCTAGCCATCGCCAAACTATCTTGGTCGCTCTTCAGGCTAGCTAGTTCGCTATTCCCTTGAATGCTCTTTCGACTCGCTAGGTAGCTATCCCGAAACATTCTTGGTCGCTCGTCAGGCTGGCTAGTTCGCTATTCCCTTGCATGCTCGCTCGACTCGCTAGCTAGCTATCCCGAAATTTTCTTGCTCACTCGTCCGGCTAGCTAGTTCGCTATTCTCTTGGATGCTCGCGAGACTCGCTAGCTAGCTATCCCGAAACTTTCTTGCTCACCCATCAGGGTAGCTAGTTCGCTATTCCCTCGCATGCTCGCTCGACTCGCTAGGTAGCTATCGCGAAACACTCATGCTCACTTGTCAGGCTACCTAGCTATCGCGAAAATTTCTTGGTCGCTCGTCAGGCTAGCTAGTTCGCTATTCCCTTGCATGCTCGCTCGACTCGCTAGCTAGCTATCGCGAAACTTTCTTGGTCGCTCGTCAGGCTAGCTATTTCGCTATTCGCTTGAATGCTCGCTCGACTCGCTAGCTAGCTATCCCGAAACTTTCTTGGTCGCTCGTCAGGCTAGCTAGTTCGCTATTCCCTTGCATGCTCGCTCGACTCGCTAGGTAGCTATCGCGAATCATTCATGCTCACTTGTCAGGCTACCTAGCTATCGCGAAACTTTCTTGGTCGCTCGTCAGGCTAGCTAGTTCGCTATTCGCTTGAATGCTCGCTCGACTCGCTAGCTAGCTATCCCGAAACTTTCTTGGTCGCTCGTCAGGCTAGCTAGTTCGCTATTCCCTTGCATGCTCGCTCGACTCGCTAGGTAGCTATCGCGAATCATTCATGCTCACTTGTCAGGCTACCTAGCTATCGCGAAACTTTCTTGGTCGCTCGTCAGGCTAGCTAGTTCGCTATTCTCTTGCATGCTCGCTCGACTCGCTAGCTAGCTATCCCGAAACTTTCTTGGTCGCTCGTCAGGCTAGCTAGTTCGCTATTCCCTTGCATGCTCGCTCGACTCGCTAGGTAGCTATCGCGAATCATTCATGCTCACTTGGCCGGCTACCTAGCTATGGCGAAACTTTCTTGGTCGCTCGTCAGGCTAGCTAGTTCGCTATTCTCGTGCATGCTCGCTCGACTCGCTAGCTAGCTATCCCGAAACTTTCTTGGTCGCTCGTCAGGCTAGCTAGTTCGCTATTCCCTTGAATGCTCGCTCGACTCGCTAGGTAGCTATCCCGAAACATTCTTGGTCGCTCGTCAGGCTAGCTAGTTCGCTATTCTCTTGCATGCTCGCTCGACTCGCTAGCTAGCTATCCCGAAACTTTCTTGCTCACTCGTCAGGCTAGCTAGTTCGCTATTCCCTTGCATGCTCGCTCGACTCGCTAGGTAGCTATCGCGAAACACTCATGCTCACTTGTCAGGCTACCTAGCTATCGCGAAAATTTCTTGGTCGCTCGTCAGGCTAGCTAGTTCGCTATTCTCTTGCATGCTCGCTCGACTCGCTAACTAGCTATCGCGAAACTTTCTTGGTCGCTCGTCAGGCTAGCTAGTTCGCTATTCCCTTGCATGCTCGCTCGACTCGCTAGGTAGCTATCCCGAAACATTCTTGGTCGCTCGTCAGGCTGGCTAGTTCGCTATTCCCTTGCATGCTCGCTCGACTCGCTAGCTAGCTATCCCGAAATTTTCTTGCTCACTCGTCCGGCTAGCTAGTTCGCTATTCTCTTGGATGCTCGCTCGACTCGCTAGCTAGCTATCCCGAAACTTTCTTGCTCACCCATCAGGGTAGCTAGTTCGCTATTCCCTCGCATGCTCGCTCGACTCGCTAGGTAGCTATCGCGAAACACTCATGCTCACTTGTCAGGCTACCCAGCTATCGCGAAAGTTTCTTGGTCGCTCGTCAGGCTAGCTAGTTCGCTATTCCCTTCCATGCTCGCTCGACTCGCTAGCTAGCTATCCCGAAATTTTCTTGCTCACTCGTCCGGCTAGCTAGTTCGCTATTCTCTTGGATGCTCGCGAGACTCGCTAGCTAACTATCCCGAAACTTTCTTGCTCACCCATCAGGGTAGCTAGTTCGCTATTCCCTCGCATGCTCGCTCGACTCGCTAGGTAGCTATCGCGAAACACTCATGCTCACTTGTCAGGCTACCTAGCTATCGCGAAAATTTCTTGGTCGCTCGTCAGGCTAGCTAGTTCGCTATTCTCTTGCATGCTCGCTCGACTCGCTAACTAGCTATCGCGAAACTTTCTTGGTCGCTCGTCAGGCTAGCTAGTTCGCTATTCTCTTGCATGCTCGCTCGACTCGCTAGCTAGCTATCCCGAAACTTTCTTGGTCGCTCGTCAGGCTAGCTAGTTCGCTATTCTCTTGCATGCTCGCTCGACTCGCTAACTAGCTATCGCGAAACTTTCTTGGTCGCTCATCAGGCTAGCTATTTCGCTATTCGCTTGAATGCTCGCTCGACTCGCTAGCTAGCTATCGCCAAACTATCTTGGTCGCTCTTCAGGCTAGCTAGTTCGCTATTCCCTTGAATGCTCTTTCGACTCGCTAGGTAGCTATCCCGAAACATTCTTGGTCGCTCGTCAGGCTGGCTAGTTCGCTATTCCCTTGCATGCTCGCTCGACTCGCTAGCTAGCTATCCCGAAATTTTCTTGCTCACTCGTCCGGCTAGCTAGTTCGCTATTCTCTTGCATGCTCGCTCGACTCGCTAGCTAGCTATCGCGAAACTTTCTTGCTCACTTGTCAGGGTAGCTAGTTCGCTATTCCCTCGCATGCTCGCTCGACTCGCTAGGTAGCTATCGCGAAACACTCATGCTCACTTGTCAGGCTACCTAGCTATCGCGAAAATTTCTTGGTCGCTCGTCAGGCTAGCTAGTTCGCTATTCTCTTGCATGCTCGCTCGACTCGCTAGCTAGCTATCCCGAAACTTTCTTGGTCGCTCGTCAGGCTAGCTAGTTCGCTATTCTCTTGCATGCTCGCTTGACTCGCTAGCTAGCTATCGCGAAACTTTCTTGGTCGCTCATCAGGCTAGCTAGTTCGCTATTCTCTTGCATGCTCGCTCGACTCGCTAGCTAGCTATCCCGAAACTTTCTTGGTCGCTCGTCAGGCTAGCTAGTTCGCTATTCCCTTGCATGCTCTCTCGACTCGCTAGCTAGCTATCGCGAAACTTTCTTGGTCGCTCGTCAGGCTGGCTAGTTCGCTATTCCCTTGCATGCTCGCTCGACTCGCTAGCTAGCTATCGCGAAAATTTCTTGGTCGCTCGTCAGGCTAGCTAGTTCGCTATTCTCTTGCATGCTCGCTCGACTCGCTAGCTAGCTATCCCGAAACTTTCTTGGTCGCTCGTCAGGCTAGCTAGTTCGCTATTCCTTGCATGCTCGCTCGACTCGCTAGCTAGCTATCGCGAAACTTTCTTGGTCGCTCATCAGGCTAGCTAGTTCGCTATTCTCTTGCATGCTCGCTCGACTCGCTAACTAGCTATCGCGAAACTTTCTTGGTCGCTCGTCAGGCTAGCTAGTTCGCTATTCTCTTGCATGCTCGCTCGACTCGCTAGCTAGCTATCCCGAAACTTTCTTGGTCGCTCGTCAGGCTAGCTAGTTCGCTATTCGCTTGAATGCTCGCTCGACTCGCTAAGTAGCTATCGCGAAACTTTCTTGGTCGCTCGTCAGGCTAGCTAGTTCGCTATTCCTTGCATGCTCGCTCGACTCGCTAGCTAGCTATCGCGAAACTTTCTTGGTCGCTCATCAGGCTAGCTAGTTCGCTATTCTCTTGCATGCTCGCTCGACTCGCTAGCTAGCTATCCCGAAACTTTCTTGGTCGCTAGTCAGGCTAGCTAGTTCGCTATTCCTTGCAAGCTCGCTTGACTCGCTAGGTAGCTATCCCGAAACATTCTTGGTCGCTCGTCAGGCTGGCTAGTTCGCTATTCCCTTGCATGCTCGCTCGACTCGCTAGCTAGCTATCCCGAAATTTTCTTGCTCACTCGTCCGGCTAGCTAGTTCGCTATTCTCTTGCATGCTCGCTCGACTCGCTAGCTAACTATCCCGAAACTTTCTTGCTCACCCATCAGGCTAGCTAGTTCGCTATTCTCTTGCATGCTCGCTCGACTCGCTAGCTAGCTATCCCGAAACTTTCTTGGTCGCTCGTCAGGCTAGCTAGTTCGCTATTCCTTGCAAGCTCGCTCGACTCGCTAGCTAGCTATCGCGAAACTTTCTTGGTCGCTCATCAGGCTAGCTAGTTCGCTATTCTCTTGCATGCTCGCTCGACTCGCTAGCTAGCTATCGCGAAACTTTCTTGGTCACCCATCAGGCTAGCTAGTTCGCTATTCTCTTGCATGCTCGCTCGACTCGCTAGCTAGCTATCCCGAAACTTTCTTGGTCGCTCGTCAGGCTAGCTAGTTCGCTATTCCTTGCAAGCTCGCTTGACTCGCTAGCTAGCTATCGCGAAACTTTCTGGTCGCTCATCAGGCTAGCTAGTTCGCTATTCTCTTGGATGCTCGCGAGACTCGCTAGCTAACTATCCCGAAACTTTCTTGCTCACCCATCAGGGTAGCTAGTTCGCTATTCCCTCGCATGCTCGCTCGACTCGCTAGGTAGCTATCGCGAAACACTCATGCTCACTTGTCAGGCTACCTAGCTATCGCGAAAATTTCTTGGTCGCTCGTCAGGCTAGCTAGTTCACTATTCCCATGCGTTGTCGCCCGACTCGCTAGCTACCTGGATAGTTTCATGCTAGCTCGACTCGCTAGCTAGCTATCGCGAAACTTTCTTGCTCACTTGTCAGGCTAGCTAGTTCGCTATTCCCTTGCATGCTCGCTCGACTCGCTAGCTAGCTATCGCGAAACTTTCTTGCTCACTTGTCAGGCTACCTAGCTATCGCGAATATTTCTTGGTCGCTCGTCAGGCTAGCTATTTCGCTATTCGCTTGAATGCTCGCTCGACTCGCTAGCTAGCCATCGCCAAACTATCTTGGTCGCTCTTCAGGCTAGCTAGTTCGCTATTCCCTTGAATGCTCTTTCGACTCGCTAGGTAGCTATCCCGAAACATTCTTGGTCGCTCGTCAGGCTGGCTAGTTCGCTATTCCCTTGCATGCTCGCTCGACTCGCTAGCTAGCTATCCCGAAATTTTCTTGCTCACTCGTCCGGCTAGCTAGTTCGCTATTCTCTTGGATGCTTGCGAGACTAGCTAGCTATTCCCTCGCATGCTCACTCGACTCGCTAGGTAGCTATCGCGAAACACTCATGCTCACTTGTCAGCCTACCTAGCTATCGCGAAAATTTCTTGGTCGCTCGTCAGGCTGGCTAGTTCGCTATTCCCTTGCATGCTCGCTCGACTCGCTAGCTAGCTATCCCGAAATTTTCTTGCTCACTCGTCCGGCTAGCTAGTTCGCTATTCTCTTGGATGCTCGCGAGACTCGCTAGCTAACTATCCCGAAACTTTCTTGCTCACCCATCAGGGTAGCTAGTTCGCTATTCCCTCGCATGCTCGCTCGACTCGCTAGGTAGCTATCGCGAAACACTCATGCTCACTTGTCAGGCTACCTAGCTATCGCGAAAATTTCTTGGTCGCTCGTCAGGCTAGCTAGTTCACTATTCCCATGCGTTGTCGCCCGACTCGCTAGCTAGCTATCGCGAAACTTTCTTGGTCGCTCATCAGGCTAGCTAGTTCGCTATTCCCTTGCATGCTCGCTCGACTCGCTAGCTAGCTATCGCGAAACTTTCTTGCTCACTTGTCAGGCTAGCTAGTTCGCTATTCCCTTGCATGCTCGCTCGACTCGCTAGCTAGCTATCGCGAAACTTTCTTGCTCACTTGTCAGGCTACCTGGCTATCGCGAATATTTCTTGGTCGCTCGTCAGGCTAGCTAGTTCGCTATTCTCTTGCATGCTCGCTCGACTCGCTAACTAGCTATCGCGAAACTTTCTTGGTCGCTCATCAGGCTAGCTATTTCGCTATTCGCTCGAATGCTCGCTCGACTCGCTAGCTAGCCATCGCCAAACTATCTTGGTCGCTCTTCAGGCTAGCTAGTTCGCTATTCCCTTGAATGCTCTTTCGACTCGCTAGGTAGCTATCCCGAAACATTCTTGGTCGCTCGTCAGGCTGGCTAGTTCGCTATTCCCTTGCATGCTCGCTCGACTCGCTAGCTAGCTATCCCGAAATTTTCTTGCTCACTCGTCCGGCTAGCTAGTTCGCTATTCTCTTGGATGCTCGCGAGACTCGCTAGCTAACTATCCCGAAACATTCTTGGTCGCTCGTCAGGCTGGCTAGTTCGCTATTCCCTTGCATGCTCGCTCGACTCGCTAGCTAGCTATCGCAAAACTTTCTTGGTCGCTAGTCAGGCTAGCTAGTTCGCTATTCGCTTGAATGCTCGCTCGACTCGCTAGCTAGCTATCCCGAAACTTTCTTGGTCGCTCGTCTGGCTAGCTAGTTCGCTATTCCTTGCAAGCTCGCTCGACTCGCTAGGTAGCTATCGCGAATCATTCATGCTCACTTGTCAGGCTACCTAGCTATCGCGAAAATTTCTTGGTCGCTCGTCAGGCTAGCTAGTTCGCTATTCTCTTGCATGCTCGCTCGACTCGCTAACTAGCTATCCCGAAACTTTCTTGCTCACCCATCAGGCTAGCTAGTTCGCTATTCGCTTGAATGCTCGCTCGACTCGCTAGCTAGCTATCCCGAAACTTTCTTGGTCGCTCGTCTGGCTAGCTAGTTCGCTATTCCCTTGCATGCTCGCTCGACTCGCTAGGTAGCTATCGCGAATCATTCATGCTCACTTGTCAGGCTACCTAGCTATCGCGAAAATTTCTTGGTCGCTCGTCAGGCTAGCTATTTCGCTATTCGCTTGAATGCTCGCTCGACTCGCTAGCTAGCTATCCCGAAACTTTCTTGGTCGCTCGTCTGGCTAGCTAGTTCGCTATTCCCTTGCATGCTCGCTCGACTCGCTAGGTAGCTATCGCGAATCATTCATGCTCACTTGGCCGGCTACCTAGCTATGGCGAAACTTTCTTGGTCGCTCGTCAGGCTAGCTAGTTCGCTATTCCCTTGAATGCTCGCTCGACTCGCTAGGTAGCTATCCCGAAACATTCTTGGTCGCTCGTCAGGCTAGCTAGTTCGCTATTCCCTTGAATGCTCGCTCGACTCGCTAGGTAGCTATCCCGAAACATTCTTGGTCGCTCGTCAGGCTTACTAGTTCACTATTCCCTTGCATGCTCGCTCGACTCGCTAGCTAGCTATCCCGAAATCTTCTTGCTCACTCGTCAGGCTAGCTAGTTCGCTATTCCCTTGCATGCTCGCTCGACTCGCTAGGTAGCTATCGCGAATCATTCATGCTCACTTGTCAGGCTACATAGCTATCCCGAAATTTTCTTGCTCACTCGTCCGGCTAGCTAGTTCGCTATTCTCTTGGATGCTCGCGAGACTCGCTAGCTAACTATCCCGAAACTTTCTTGCTCACCCATCAGGCTAGCTAGTTCGCTATTCTCTTGCATGCTCGCTCGACTCGCAAGGTAGCTATCGCGAAACACTCATGCTCACTTGTCAGGCTACCCAGCTATCGCGAAAGTTTCTTGGTCGCTCGTCAGGCTAGCTAGTTCGCTATTCCCTTCCATGCTCGCTCGACTCGCTAGCTAGCTATCCCGAAATTTTCTTGCTCACTCGTCCGGCTAGCTAGTTCGCTATTCTCTTGGATGCTCGCGAGACTCGCTAGCTAACTATCCCGAAACTTTCTTGCTCACCCATCAGGGTAGCTAGTTCGCTATTCCCTCGCATGCTCGCTCGACTCGCTAGGTAGCTATCGCGAAACACTCATGCTCACTTGTCAGCCTACCTAGCTATCGCGAAAATTTCTTGGTCGCTCGTCAGGCTAGCTAGTTCGCTATTCTCTTGCATGCTCGCTCGACTCGCTAACTAGCTATCCCGAAACTTTCTTGGTCGCTCGTCAGGCTAGCTAGTTCGCTATTCGCTTGAATGCTCGCTCGACTCGCTAGCTAGCTATCCCGAAACTTTCTTGGTCGCTCGTCAGGCTAGCTAGTTCGCTATTCCCTTGCATGCTCGCTCGACTCGCTAGGTAGCTATCGCGAATCATTCATGCTCACTTGGCCGGCTACCTAGCTATGGCGAAACTTTCTTGGTCGCTCGTCAGGCTAGCTATTTCGCTATTCGCTTGAATGCTCGCTCGACTCGCTAGCTAGCTATCCCGAAACTTTCTTGGTCGCTCGTCAGGCTAGCTAGTTCGCTATTCCCTTGCATGCTCGCTCGACTCGCTAGGTAGCTATCGCGAATCATTCATGCTCACTTGTCCGGCTACCTAGCTATCGCGAAACTTTCTTGGTCGCTCGTCAGGCTAGCTAGTTCGCTATTCCCTTGCATGCTCGCTCGACTCGCTAGCTAGCTATCCCGAAACTTTCTTGGTCGCTCGTCTGGCTAGCTAGTTCGCTATTCCCTTGCATGCTCGCTCGACTCGCTAGGTAGCTATCGCGAATCATTCATGCTCACTTGTCAGGCTACCTAGCTATCGCGAAACTTTCTTGGTCGCTCGTCAGGCTAGCTAGTTCGCTATTCTCTTGCATGCTCGCTCGACTCGCTAACTAGCTATCGCGAAACATTCTTGGTCGCTCGTCAGGCTAGCTAGTTCGCTATTCCCTTGAATGCTCGCTCGACTCGCTAGCTAGCTATCCCGAAACTTTCTTGGTCGCTCGTCAGGCTAGCTAGTTCGCTATTCCCTTGCATGCTCGCTCGACTCGCTAGCTAACTATCCCGAAACTTTCTTGCTCACCCATCAGGGTAGCTAGTTCGCTATTCCCTCGCATGCTCGCTCGACTCGCTAGGTAGCTATCGCGAATCATTCATGCTCACTTGTCAGGCTACCTAGCTATCGCGAAAATTTCTTGGTCGCTCGTCAGGCTAGCTAGTTCGCTATTCTCTTGCATGCTCGCTCGACTCGCTAACTAGCTATCGCGAAACTTTCTTGGTCGCTCGTCAGGCTAGCTAGTTCGCTATTCTCTTGCATGCTCGCTCGACTCGCTAGGTAGCTATCCCGAAACATTCTTGGTCGCTCGTCAGGCTAGCTAGTTCGCTATTCCCTTGCATGCTCGCTCGACTCGCTAGCTAGCTATCCCGAAATTTTCTTGCTCACTCGTCCGGCTAGCTAGTTCGCTATTCTCTTGGATGCTCGCGAGACTCGCTAGCTAACTATCCCGAAACTTTCTTGCTCACCCATCAGGCTAGCTAGTTCGCTATTCCCTCGCATGCTCGCTCGACTCGCTAGGTAGCTATCGCGAAACACTCATGCTCACTTGTCAGGCTACCCAGCTATCGCGAAAGTTTCTTGGTCGCTCGTCAGGCTAGCTAGTTCGCTATTCCCTTCCATGCTCGCTCGACTCGCTAGCTAGCTATCCCGAAATTTTCTTGCTCACTCGTCCGGCTAGCTAGTTCGCTATTCTCTTGGATGCTCGCGTGACTCGCTAGCTAACTATCCCGAAACTTTCTTGCTCACCCATCAGGCTAGCTAGTTCGCTATTCCCTCGCATGCTCGCTCGACTCGCTAGGTAGCTATCGCGAAACACTCATGCTCACTTGTCAGGCTACCTAGCTATCGCGAAAATTTCTTGGTCGCTCGTCAGGCTAGCTAGTTCGCTATTCTCTTGCATGCTCGCTCGACTCGCTAACTAGCTATCGCGAAACTTTCTTGGTCGCTCGTCAGGCTAGCTAGTTCGCTATTCTCTTGCATGCTCGCTCGACTCGCTAGCTAGCTATCCCGAAACTTTCTTGGTCGCTCGTCAGGCTAGCTAGTTCGCTATTCTCTTGCATGCTCGCTCGACTCGCTAACTAGCTATCGCGAAACTTTCTTGGTCGCTCATCAGGCTAGCTATTTCGCTATTCGCTTGAATGCTCGCTCGACTCGCTAGCTAGCCATCGCCAAACTATCTTGGTCGCTCTTCAGGCTAGCTAGTTCGCTATTCCCTTGAATGCTCTTTCGACTCGCTAGGTAGCTATCCCGAAACATTCTTGGTCGCTCGTCAGGCTGGCTAGTTCGCTATTCCCTTGCATGCTCGCTCGACTCGCTAGCTAGCTATCCCGAAATTTTCTTGCTCACTCGTCCGGCTAGCTAGTTCGCTATTCTCTTGCATGCTCGCTCGACTCGCTAGCTAGCTATCCCGAAATTTTCTTGCTCACTCGTCCGGCTAGCTAGTTCGCTATTCCCTCGCATGCTCGCTCGACTCGCTAGGTAGCTATCGCGAAACACTCATGCTCACTTGTCAGGCTACCTAGCTATCGCGAAAATTTCTTGGTCGCTCGTCAGGCTAGCTAGTTCGCTATTCTCTTGCATGCTCGCTCGACTCGCTAGCTAGCTATCCCGAAACTTTCTTGGTCGCTCGTCAGGCTAGCTAGTTCGCTATTCTCTTGCATGCTCGCTCGACTCGCTAGCTAGCTATCGCGAAACTTTCTTGGTCGCTCATCAGGCTAGCTAGTTCGCTATTCTCTTGCATGCTCGCTCGACTCGCTAGCTAGCTATCCCGAAACTTTCTTGGTCGCTCGTCAGGCTAGCTAGTTCGCTATTCCCTTGCATGCTCTCTCGACTCGCTAGCTAGCTATCGCGAAACTTTCTTGCTCACTTGTCAGGCTAGCTAGCTATCGCAAAACTTTCTTGGTCGCTCATCAGGCTAGCTAGTTCGCTATTCTCTTGCATGCTCGCTCGACTCGCTAGCTAGCTATCCCGAAACTTTCTTGGTCGCTCGTCAGGCTAGCTAGTTCGCTATTCGCTTGCATGCTCGCTCGACTCGCTAGCTAGCTATCGCGAAACTTTCTTGGTCGCTCATCAGGCTAGCTAGTTCGCTATTCTCTTGCATGCTCGCTCGACTCGCTAACTAGCTATCGCGAAACTTTCTTGGTCGCTCGTCAGGCTAGCTAGTTCGCTATTCTCTTGCATGCTCGCTCGACTCGCTAGCTAGCTATCCCGAAACTTTCTTGGTCGCTCGTCAGGCTAGCTATTTCGCTATTCGCTTGAATGCTCGCTCGACTCGCTAGCTAGCTATCCCGAAACTTTCTTGGTCGCTAGTCAGGCTAGCTAGTTCGCTATTCCTTGCAAGCTCGCTTGACTCGCTAGCTAGCTATCGCGAAACTTTCTTGGTCGCTCGTCAGGCTAGCTAGTTCGCTATTCTCTTGCATGCTCGCTCGACTCGCTAGCTAGCTATCCCGAAACATTCTTGGTCGCTCGTCAGGCTGGCTAGTTCGCTATTCCCTTGCATGCTCGCTCGACTCGCTAGCTAGCTATCCCGAAATTTTCTTGCTCACTCGTCCGGCTAGCTAGTTCGCTATTCTCTTGGATGCTCGCGAGACTCGCTAGCTAACTATCCCGAAACTTTCTTGCTCACCCATCAGGCTAGCTAGTTCGCTATTCTCTTGCATGCTCGCTCGACTCGCTAGCTAGCTATCCCGAAACTTTCTTGGTCGCTAGTCAGGCTAGCTAGTTCGCTATTCCTTGCATGCTCGCTCGACTCGCTAGCTAGCTATCGCGAAACTTTCTTGGTCGCTCATCAGGCTAGCTAGTTCGCTATTCTCTTGCATGCTCGCTCGACTCGCTAGCTAGCTATCGCGAAACTTTCTTGCTCACCCATCAGGCTAGCTAGTTCGCTATTCTCTTGCATGCTCGCTCGACTCGCTAGCTAGCTATCCCGAAACTTTCTTGGTCGCTAGTCAGGCTAGCTAGTTCGCTATTCCTTGCATGCTCGCTCGACTCGCTAGCTAGCTATCCCGAAACTTTCTTGGTCGCTCGTCAGGCTAGCTAGTTCGCTATTCTCTTGCATGCTCGCGAGACTCGCTAGCTAACTATCCCGAAACTTTCTTGCTCACCCATCAGGGTAGCTAGTTCGCTATTCCCTCGCATGCTCGCTCGACTCGCTAGGTAGCTATCGCGAAACACTCATGCTCACTTGTCAGGCTACCTAGCTATCGCGAAAATTTCTTGGTCGCTCGTCAGGCTAGCTAGTTCACTATTCCCATGCGTAGTCGCTCGACTCGCTAGCTACCTGGATAGTTTCATGATCGCTCGACTCGCTAGCTAGCTATCGCGAAACTTTCTTGCTCACTTGTCAGGCTAGCTAGTTCGCTATTCCCTTGCATGCTCGCTCGACTCGCTAGCTAGCTATCGCGAAACTTTCTTGCTCACTTGTCAGGCTACCTAGCTATCGCGAATATTTCTTGGTCGCTCGTCAGGCTAGCTAGTTCGCTATTCCCTTGAATGCTCTTTCGACTCGCTAGCTAGCTATCCCGAAACTTTCTTGGTCGCTCGTCAGGCTAGCTAGTTCGCTATTCCCTTGAATGCTCTTTCGACTCGCTAGGTAGCTATCCCGAAACATTCTTGGTCGCTCGTCAGGCTGGCTAGTTCGCTATTCCCTTGCATGCTCGCTCGACTCGCTAGCTAGCTATCCCGAAATTTTCTTGCTCACTCGTCCGGCTAGCTAGTTCGCTATTCTCTTGGATGCTCGCGAGACTCGCTAGCTAGCTATCCCGAAACTTTCTTGCTCACCCATCAGGGTAGCTAGTTCGCTATTCCCTCGCATGCTCGCTCGACTCGCTAGGTAGCTATCGCGAAACACTCATGCTCACTTGTCAGGCTACCTAGCTATCGCGAAAATTTCTTGGTCGCTCGTCAGGCTGGCTAGTTCGCTATTCCCTTGCATGCTCGCTCGACTCGCTAGCTAGCTATCCCGAAATTTTCTTGCTCACTCGTCCGGCTAGCTAGTTCGCTATTCTCTTGGATGCTCGCGAGACTCGCTAGCTAACTATCCCGAAACTTTCTTGCTCACCCATCAGGGTAGCTAGTTCGCTATTCCCTCGCATGCTCGCTCGACTCGCTAGGTAGCTATCGCGAAACACTCATGCTCACTTGTCAGGCTACCTAGCTATCGCGAAAATTTCTTGGTCGCTCGTCAGGCTAGCTAGTTCACTATTCCCATGCGTTGTCGCCCGACTCGCTAGCTACCTGGATAGTTTCATGCTAGCTCGACTCGCTAGCTACCTGGATAGTTTCATGCTAGCTCGACTCGCTAGCTAGCTATCGCGAAACTTTCTTGCTCACTTGTCAGGCTAGCTAGTTCGCTATTCCCTTGCATGCTCGCTCGACTCGCTAGCTAGCTATCGCGAAACTTTCTTGCTCACTTGTCAGGCTACCTAGCTATCGCGAATATTTCTTGGTCGCTCGTCAGGCTAGCTAGTTCGCTATTCTCTTGCATGCTCGCTCGACTCGCTAACTAGCTATCGCGAAACTTTCTTGGTCGCTCATCAGGCTAGCTATTTCGCTATTCGCTCGAATGCTCGCTCGACTCGCTAGCTAGCCATCGCCAAACTATCTTGGTCGCTCTTCAGGCTAGCTAGTTCGCTATTCCCTTGAATGCTCTTTCGACTCGCTAGGTAGCTATCCCGAAACATTCTTGGTCGCTCGTCAGGCTGGCTAGTTCGCTATTCCCTTGCATGCTCGCTCGACTCGCTGGCTAGCTATCCCGAAATTTTCTTGCTCACTCGTCCGGCTAGCTAGTTCGCTATTCTCTTGGATGCTCGCGAGACTCGCTAGCTAACTATCCCGAAACTTTCTTGGTCGCTCGTCAGGCTAGCTAGTTCGCTATTCCCTTGCATGCTCGCTCGACTCGCTAGCTAGCTATCGCGAAACTTTCTTGGTCGCTCGTCAGGCTAGCTAGTTCGCTATTCTCTTGAATGCTCGCTCGACTCGCTAGCTAGCTATCCCGAAACTTTCTTGGTCGCTCGTCAGGCTAGCTAGTTCGCTATTCCCTTGCATGCTCGCTCGACTCGCTAGGTAGCTATCGCGAATCATTCATGCTCACTTGTCAGGCTACCTAGCTATCGCGAAACTTTCTTGGTCGCTCGTCAGGCTAGCTAGTTCGCTATTCTCTTGCATGCTCGCTCGACTCGCTAACTAGCTATCCCGAAACCTTCTTATCGATCGTCATTCTAGCTATTTCGCTATTCGCTTGAATGCTCGCTCGACTCGCTAGCTAGCTATCCCGAAACTTTCTTGGTCGCTCGTCAGGCTAGCTAGTTCGCTATTCCCTTGCATGCTCGCTCGACTCGCTAGGTAGCTATCGCGAATCATTCATGCTCACTTGTCAGGCTACCTAGCTATCGCGAAACTTTCTTGGTCGCTCGTCAGGCTAGCTAGTTCGCTATTCGCTTGAATGCTCGCTCGACTCGCTAGCTAGCTATCCCGAAACTTTCTTGGTCGCTCGTCAGGCTAGCTAGTTCGCTATTCCCTTGCATGCTCGCTCGACTCGCTAGGTAGCTATCGCGAATCATTCATGCTCACTTGGCCGGCTACCTAGCTATGGCGAAACTTTCTTGGTCGCTCGTCAGGCTAGCTAGTTCGCTATTCTCGTGCATGCTCGCTCGACTCGCTAGGTAGCTATCCCGAAACATTCTTGGTCGCTCGTCAGGCTAGCTAGTTCGCTATTCCCTTGAATGCTCGCTCGACTCGCTAGGTAGCTATCCCGAAACATTCTTGGTCGCTCGTCAGGCTTACTAGTTCGCTATTCCCTTGCATGCTCGCTCGACTCGCTAGCTAGCTATCCCGAAATCTTCTTGCTCACTCGTCAGGCTAGCTAGTTCGCTATTCCTTTGCATGCTCGCTCGACTCGCTAGGTAGCTATCGCGAATCATTCATGCTCACTTGTCAGGCTACATAGCTATCGCGAAAATTTCTAGGTCGCTCGTCCGGCTAGCTAGTTCGCTATTCTCTTGGATGCTCGCGAGACTCGCTAGCTATCTATCCCGAAACTTTCTTGCTCACCCATCAGGGTAGCTAGTTCGCTATTCCCTCGCATGCTCGCTCGACTCGCTAGGTAGCTATCGCGAAACACTCATGCTCACTTGTCAGGCTACCCAGCTATCGCGAAACTTTCTTGGTCGCTCGTCAGGCTAGCTAGTTCGCTATTCCCTTGCATGCTCGCTCGACTCGCTAGCTAGCTATCCCGAAATTTTCTTGCTCACTCGTCCGGCTAGCTAGTTCGCTATTCTCTTGGATGCTCGCCAGACTCGCTAGCTAACTATCCCGAAACTTTCTTGCTCACCCATCAGGCTAGCTAGTTCGCTATTCCCTCGCATGCTCGCTCGACTCGCTAGGTAGCTATCGCGAAACACTCATGCTCACTTGTCAGCCTACCTAGCTATCGCGAAAATTTCTTGGTCGCTCGTCAGGCTAGCTAGTTCGCTATTCTCTTGCATGCCCGCTCGACTCGCTAGCTAGCTATCGCGAAACTTTCTTGGTCGCTCGTCAGGCTAGCTAGTTCGCTATTCTCTTGCATGCTCGCTCGACTCGCTAGCTAGCTATCCCGAAACTTTCTTGGTCGCTCGTCAGGCTAGCTAGTTCGCTATTCTCTTGCATGCTCGCTCGACTCGCTAACTAGCTATCGCGAAACTTTCTTGGTCGCTCATCAGGCTAGCTATTTCGCTATTCGCTTGAATGCTCGCTCGACTCGCTAGCTAGCCATCGCCAAACTATCTTGGTCGCTCTTCAGGCTAGCTAGTTCGCTATTCCCTTGAATGCTCTTTCGACTCGCTAGGTAGCTATCCCGAAACATTCTTGGTCGCTCGTCAGGCTGGCTAGTTCGCTATTCCCTTGCATGCTCGCTCGACTCGCTAGCTAGCTATCCCGAAATTTTCTTGCTCACTCGTCCGGCTAGCTAGTTCGCTATTCTCTTGGATGCTCGCGAGACTCGCTAGCTATCTATCCCGAAACTCTCTTGCTCACCCATCAGGGTAGCTAGTTCGCTATTCCCTCGCATGCTCGCTCGACTCGCTAGGTAGCTATCGCGAAACACTCATGCTCACTTGTCAGGCTACCTAGCTATCGCGAAAATTTCTTGGTCGCTCGTCAGGCTAGCTAGTTCGCTATTCCCTTGCATGCTCGCTCGACTCGCTAGCTAGCTATCCCGAAATTTTCTTGCTCACTCGTCCGGCTAGCTAGTTCGCTATTCTCTTGGATGCTCGCGAGACTCGCTAGCTAACTATCCCGAAACTTTCTTGCTCACCCATCAGGGTAGCTAGTTCGCTATTCCCTCGCATGCTCGCTCGACTCGCTAGGTAGCTATCGCGAAACACTCATGCTCACTTGTCAGGCTACCTAGCTATCGCGAAAATTTCTTGGTCGCTCGTCAGGCTAGCTAGTTCACTATTCCCATGCGTTGTCGCCCGACTCGCTAGCTACCTGGATAGTTTCATGCTAGCTCGACTCGCTAGCTAGCTATCGCGAAACTTTCTTGCTCACTTGTCAGGCTAGCTAGTTCGCTATTCCCTTGCATGCTCGCTCGACTCGCTAGCTAGCTATCGCGAAACTTTCTTGCTCACTTGTCAGGCTACCTAGCTATCGCGAATATTTCTTGGTCGCTCGTCAGGCTAGCTATTTCGCTATTCGCTTGAATGCTCGCTCGACTCGCTAGCTAGCCATCGCCAAACTTTCTTGGTCGCTCTTCAGGCTAGCTAGTTCGCTATTCCCTTGAATGCTCTTTCGACTCGCTAGGTAGCTATCCCGAAACATTCTTGGTCGCTCGTCAGGCTGGCTAGTTCGCTATTCCCTTGCATGCTCGCTCGACTCGCTAGCTAGCTATCCCGAAATTTTCTTGCTCACTCGTCCGGCTAGCTAGTTCGCTATTCTCTTGGATGCTCGCCAGACCCGCTAGCTAACTATCCCGAAACTTTCTTGCTCACCCTTCAGGGTAGCTAGTTCGCTATTCCCTCGCATGCTCGCTCGACTCGCTAGGTAGCTATCGCGAATCACTCATGCTCACTTGTCAGGCTACCTAGCTATCGCGAAAATTTCTTGGTCGCTCGTCAGGCTAGCTAGTTCGCTATTCTCTTGCATGCTCGCTCGACTCGCTAACTAGCTATCGCGAAACTTTCTTGGTCGCTCGTCAGGCTAGCTAGTTCGCTATTCTCTTGCATGCTCGCTCGACTCGCTAGCTAGCTATCCCGAAACTTTCTTGGTCGCTCGTCAGGCTAGCTAGTTCGCTATTCTCTTGCATGCTCGCTCGACTCGCTAACTAGCTATCGCGAAACTTTCTTGGTCGCTCATCAGGCTAGCTATTTCGCTATTCGCTTGAATGCTCGCTCGACTCGCTAGCTAGCTATCGCGAAACTTTCTTGGTCGCTCGTCAGGCTAGCTAGTTCGCTATTCCCTTGAATGCTCTTTCGACTCGCTAGGTAGCTATCCCGAAACATTCTGGTCGCTCGTCAGGCTGGCTAGTTCGCTATTCCCTTGCATGCTCGCTCGACTCGCTAGCTAGCTATCCCGAAATTTTCTTGCTCACTCGTCCGGCTAGCTAGTTCGCTATTCTCTTGGATGCTCGCGAGACTCGCTAGCTATCTATCCCGAAACTCTCTTGCTCACCCATCAGGGTAGCTAGTTCGCTATTCCCTCGCATGCTCGCTCGACGCGCTAGGTAGCTATCGCGAAACACTCATGCTCACTTGTCAGGCTACCTAGCTATCGCGAAAATTTCTTGGTCGCTCGTCAGGCTGGCTAGTTCGCTATTCCCTTGCATGCTCGCTCGACTCGCTAGCTAGCTATCCCGAAATTTTCTTGCTCACTCGTCCGGCTAGCTAGTTCGCTATTCTCTTGGATGCTCGCGAGACTCGCTAGCTAACTATCCCGAAACTTTCTTGCTCACCCATCAGGGTAGCTAGTTCGCTATTCCCTCGCATGCTCGCTCGACTCGCTAGGTAGCTATCGCGAAACACTCATGCTCACTTGTCAGGCTACCTAGCTATCGCGAAAATTTCTTGGTCGCTCGTCAGGCTAGCTAGTTCACTATTCCCATGCGTTGTGGCCCGACTCGCTAGCTACCTGGATAGTTTCATGCTAGCTCGACTCGCTAGCTAGCTATCGCGAAACTTTCTTGCTCACTTGTCAGGCTAGCTAGTTCGCTATTCCCTTGCATGCTCGCTCGACTCGCTAGCTAGCTATCGCGAAACTTTCTTGCTCACTTGTCAGGCTACCTAGCTATCGCGAATATTTCTTGGTCGCTCGTCAGGCTAGCTAGTTCACTATTCCCATGCGTTGTCGCCCGACTCGCTAGCTAGCTGGTCGCTCGTCAGGCTAGCTAGTTCGCTATTCATGCTCGCTCGACTCGCTAGCTAGCTATCGCGAAACTTTCTTGCTCACTCGTCAGGCTAGCTAGTTCGCTATTCCCTTGCATGCTCGCTCGACTCGCTAGGTAGCTATCGCGAAACTTTCTTGCTCACTTGTCAGGCTACCTAGCTATCGCGAATATTTCTTGGTCGCTCGTCAGGCTAGCTAGTTCGCTATTCTCTTGCATGCTCGCTCGACTCGCTAACTAGCTATCGCGAAACTTTCTTGGTCGCTCATCAGGCTAGCTATTTCGCTATTCGCTCGAATGCTCGCTCGACTCGCTAGCTAGCCATCGCCAAACTATCTTGGTCGCTCTTCAGGCTAGCTAGTTCGCTATTCCCTTGAATGCTCTTTCGACTCGCTAGGTAGCTATCCCGAAACATTCTTGGTCGCTCGTCAGGCTGGCTAGTTCGCTATTCCCTTGCATGCTCGCTCGACTCGCTAGCTAGCTATCCCGAAATTTTCTTGCTCACTCGTCCGGCTAGCTAGTTCGCTATTCTCTTGGATGCTCGCGAGACTCGCTAGCTAACTATCCCGAAACATTCTTGGTCGCTCGTCAGGCTGGCTAGTTCGCTATTCCCTTGCATGCTCGCTCGACTCGCTAGCTAGCTATCGCAAAACTTTCTTGGTCGCTAGTCAGGCTAGCTAGTTCGCTATTCCCTTGCATGCTCGCTCGACTCGCTAGGTAGCTATCGCGAATCATTCATGCTCACTTGTCAGGCTACCTAGCTATCGCGAAAATTTCTTGGTCGCTCGTCAGGCTAGCTAGTTCGCTATTCTCTTGCATGCTCGCTCGACTCGCTAGCTAGCTATCCCGAAACTTTCTTGGTCGCTCATCAGGCTAGCTAGTTCGCTATTCCCTTGAATGCTCTTTCGACGCGCTAGCTAGCTATCCCGAAACTTTCTTGCTCACTTGTCAGGCTAGCTAGTTCACTATTCCCATGCGTAGTCGCTCGACTCGCTAGCTAGCTATCGCGAAACTTTCTTGCTCGCTCGACTCGCTAGCTAGCTATCGCGAAACTTTCTTGCTCACTTGTCAGGCTAGCTAGCTATCGCGAAACTTTCTTGGTCGCTCATCAGGCTAGCTAGTTCGCTATTCCCTTGAATGCTCTTTCGACTCGCTAGCTAGCTATCCCGAAACTTTCTTGGTCGCTCGTCTGGCTAGCTAGTTCGCTATTCCCTTGCATGCTCGCTCGACTCGCTAGGTAGCTATCGCGAATCATTCATGCTCACTTGTCAGGCTACCTAGCTATCGCGAATATTTCTTGGTCGCTCGTCAGGCTAGCTAGTTCGCTATTCCCTTGCATGCTCTCTCCACTCGCTAGCTAGCCATCGCCAAACTATCTTGGTCGCTCTTCAGGCTAGCTAGTTCGCTATTCCCTTGAATGCTCTTTCGACTCGCTAGGTAGCTATCCCGAAACATTCTTGGTCGCTCGTCAGGCTGGCTAGTTCGCTATTCCCTTGCATGCTCGCTCGACTCGCTAGCTAGCTATCCCGAAACTTTCTTGCTCACTCGTCCGGCTAGCTAGTTCGCTATTCTCTTGGATGCTCGCGAGACTCGCTAGGTAGCTATCGCGAAACACTCATGCTCACTTGTCAGGCTACCTAGCTATCGCGAAAATTTCTTGGTCGCTCGTCAGGCTAGCTAGTTCGCTATTCCCTTGCATGCTCGCTCGACTCGCTAGCTAGCTATCGCGAAACTTTCTTGCTCACTTGTCAGGCTAGCTAGTTCGCTATTCCCTTGCATGCTCGCTCGACTCGCTAGCTACCTGGATAGTTTCATGCTAGCTCGACTCGCTAGCTAGCTATCGCGAAACATTCTTGCTCACTTGTCAGGCTAGCTAGCTATCGCGAAACTTTCTTGGTCGCTCATCAGGCTAGCTAGTTCGCTATTCCCTTGAATGCTCGCTCGACTCGCTAGCTAGCTATCCCGAAACTTTCTTGGTCGCTCGTCAGGCTAGCTAGTTCGCTATTCCCTTGCATGCTCGCTCGACTCGCTAGGTAGCTATCGCGAATCATTCATGCTCACTTGTCAGGCTGCCTAGCTATCGCGAATATTTCTTGGTCGCTCGTCAGGCTAGCTAGTTCGCTATTCTCTTGCATGCTCGCTCGACTCGCTAGCTAGCCATCGCCAAACTATCTTGGTCGCTCTTCAGGCTAGCTAGTTCGCTATTCCCTTGAATGCTCTTTCGACTCGCTAGGTAGCTATCCCGAAACATTCTTGGTCGCTCGTCAGGCTGGCTAGTTCGCTATTCCCTTGCATGCTCGCTCGACTCGCTAGCTAGCTATCCCGAAATTTTCTTGCTCACTCGTCCGGCTAGCTAGTTCGCTATTCTCTTGGATGCTCGCGAGACTCGCTAGCTAACTATCCCGAAACTTTCTTGCTCACCCATCAGGGTAGCTAGTTCGCTATTCCCTCGCATGCTCGCTCGACTCGCTAGGTAGCTATCGCGAAACACTCATGCTCACTTGTCAGGCTACCCAGCTATCGCGAAAGTTTCTTGGTCGCTCGTCAGGCTAGCTAGTTCGCTATTCCCTTGCATGCTCGCTCGACTCGCTAGCTAGCTATCCCGAAACTTTCTTGGTCGCTCGTCAGGCTAGCTAGTTCGCTATTCTCTTGGATGCTCGCGAGACTCGCTAGCTAACTATCCCGAAACTTTCTTGCTCACCCATCAGGCTAGCTAGTTCGCTATTCTCTTGCATGCTCGCTCGACTCGCTAACTAGCTATCGCGAAACTTTCTTGGTCGCTCATCAGGCTAGCTATTTCGCTATTCGCTTTTGTTAGAATATGGAGGTCTCAAATGTTTTTTTGAGAGCCGCGTCTAACGGGTGTCCGGATTACGAGGGAGTAGGACGTAAGGAAAAGTAAATCGATTGTTTTCAATTGTATTTTCACGCCGTCGTGTTTCGACGGCGCCGTTTATTTAAAAAATAAAAACGAGAAAATAACCAAAGAATAAACAAAACGAAAAAGAAACTTGTTGATAATTCAAAGAACATAAAATAACATCAGAACGAAAATTAGAACAAAAGAGAAATGTAGGCCGTTTGCCGATATTAAAAATTAAAATAATCGCCTCGTCTTCTGGCGGATCGTCGGCTGGCGTCAGTCTTCTCTGTAACAAACAGGACGGAACTTGGTGTAAACACACGGTAACGTTAGTCACGCTTTCCGTCTCGTTCTGACGTTCTCGCGCTCCTAGCTGTGCTTGTCGCACTCAGGAGCGGGATTCTCTGCCGCTGCGTTACGCGGCGAAACAGAGTGGACTGTATATGTTTACGTTCCTTTTAAATTCGGAAACGTTTAATTGCAGTTTTTAGAATAAGGGAAGGCGAGATTCACCTCGACTCTTCCGATACTGCGAGGTCTCGACCGTCGTAGGAAAGGGCAACAGATGGAGGTTGTAAGGCTCCAAATGTTGTCAAATCCTCGGTTTCTTACCGTCCTCAATCCCGTATGTATACGGAGTGAGATCGTACCTTTTTGGCGTGTATGAACGACTTACTGTTTGGTACGGTTCTCACTATAGCAAGTCAAGCGGTATTCTACACACAGTGTCCCACACTGGTGATTATGGAATACCGCTCTCGCAGTTCTCCGGGCAGAAACACCGACTCGAGTGCGTAAGTCCCCCCACGGAAAAGAAAATACCACGAAGGCCCGTACTGGTGGAGTTTTTGACCGTTCGACAGTCAAGGGAGGTTCGAGATTGAACTCGATACCTCGGACACGACCGTTGTTTCCAACGATACGTATCTTAATTCAGTCTTAGGTGGGCGTGGCCACAGCTGAATTGAAAAAACCTCGTTTCCTCGGACACGACCGTTGTTCCCAACGATACGTGTCTTTTCTCAGGCTTAGGTGGTTTTCAACCACTGCTGAACCAGAACTTTCGGATATAACCCACGAGATTTTATTTAATTAATCACAGTCTTTTTCCAGGTGGTATCCCAACCTGTTTGAAACGGCTGCGGAAGTGTCGTCAGAACCGGATGGTATCCCAATCCGTTTTACACTTCACTTCCTTGCGTTTTGACTCTTTAGAACAATTCGAACTAAAACGTGTAACTGGAAGTATTGGCGTTACCGGATAGAATCCCTTATCCGTTCTCGCACTAGACTTCTTCACCACGTTTATAGTTCTATCGAAAGATCGACACACGCGACACGATTCGATTTACTTGGAAAATTACGGGAGGAGCGAGGTCGCGTACCCTTCCGCTCTTGACCGGTTCCAAATTAAGAGTGATTCGCTTAGTAAGGAGACTCAAATTCGGAGAGCGATTTCCGACTGGCGGCGCTGTAGCCGAATTTGAGTTTATCTTTGTCTATCTTTCGATTGTCTCTCCTTTTCTAACTTTACGCGTTTCGAAACGTTAGCTCGAAATTGTGCGCAATTCGGTCGATCGCGTGATGTTTCGAAGAAGATCGTATGTGACCGTTTTGTATCCGGTCTGTTTACACGTAACGGGCACTAGAGCCGAACATTCGAGTATGTTACATACGCGGAAAAACAGTACCGGGTGACGAATAATATTCGACTAATTTTACACGTAGAATTAACGCGATATTTAAACATACCGCCCCCCTTGCACGGTCCGTGCAATAAGACGGAGGCGCGGTAATTCGCGGTCACGTCGCGATCGACCAGAAAAATCATTTTTCATGCAAAAGAGAGATGTTACTCAATTATTCAATTGACTTACATTGACGGCGAGCCAGGGCCCTTCTTCCCTCCATAATTTGGAGGGCCGTTATGACGGCCTCCTGAATCCCGGACCGGTCCGTTTCTGGTCGGTTCCTCCGGGATCGTCCGCGACCTGTGGTGACCCTGTCCCTCGGGCGACGGTCTCCTCCCGTCTGGGAGTACCGTGTTGGCGTTCCACCCCGTCCTCTCGAGGTGGTCGCTGCAGCCTCCTCCGGTGCCGCCCTGGGCGCAGCTGCTTGTCGCGTGGGAGTTGGACGGTGCTCCGCACGGTAGTTCAGGTCGGTTAGGCGCCCTCCTCGCGCCCACTTCAGGCGAAAAAAGCCTCCAGGTACCTTAAACTTCAGGCGCCGGGCCGTCCAAGGGATGTGCGCCGGTACCCTGATGACGTCCTGTCCCAAATTAATTAAAAATTCTTGGGACGGGCCCGGTGGCGTCTCTCCAGGAGTGCTTGCTGCGGCGGCGGGGGCGTCTTCGGTTGTTGCGCTTGCAGCCGTCGCCATTGAAACGTCGACCAGCTGCAGCAGTCTGTCAAACTGCTGGTCGAGGTTGGGGTCGCTCGCCGGTCTCACGACCGTCTCGCCACTGTCTCGTGAGCTTGTCGACATTTTATTTTTTACTAATTTTATCTTCCGCGTGTGACTTGGAACTGAAGGAATTCGGCCTGCGGATCCTGCTTTTAAAGCCTAGGACTCTCGCGAATCGCTCCCTTCCTTAACAGTTAACGGGAAGGTAGGGAATAAGATTCCCTATCACCGTTTTGTCACCGAGACACAGGACACATGGTGATCTACACCTGTTGTTGTTACCAACGGCGTTTCTCACGTCCTGTCTCTTTCTCACGTGGAATTCGGAATTTCTTATGTCCCGCTAGCGTTGTCTTCGTCTGTTATCGACAGCGACTCTTCTATGGGCAATTTACACAGACGCGTAATTGGTCGTGTGTAGGTGGATGTGGCTGTGCGTACTTTAACCACTCGTACGTGCCTATCCTTGCCCGGGAAAATTTCCTCAATTCTTCCCATTTCCCATTGATTCGCTGGGAGAAGAGGGTTTTGGATTAAAACCAAATCGTTCGGTTTTAACTGCACTTGGGCGGTACGCCACTTATAGCGGTTCTGGAGGTGCGTGAGATAATCACGCGTCCAATGCCTCCAGAGTTGCTCGTGGAATTTCTGAATAGCTCTCCATCGCGTAAGCCGCGAGATATTTTCATTTTCCACTGACTCTACCGGAAGTGCATTTATCGGGCATCCGATTAAAAATGGCCCGGTGTGAGAGGCGCATAATCCTCTGGACAATCACTTAGAGCGGCGATCGGTCGCGAATTTAACCTCGCCTCGATTTTGCAAAGTAAAGTCTGCATTTCCTCGCTCGTGGGAGTGAAATTGCCAAGAATGCGTTTTAGGTGATGTTTCACCGATTTCACACCGGCTTCCTGCATACCGCTAAAATGCGGTGCACTAGGTGGATTGAATTTCCACTTAATACCCTTCTGGCCGCACGTATCGCGCATTTCTCGTGTGTTATACACGATATTGAAATGCTCTCTCAATTCTCGATCCGCTCCGACGAAATTTGTTCCGTTGTCACTGAACACGCAGGACGGAACTCCGCGGCGATGCGATGAATCGGTCAAGGGCAGCCAAGAAAGCACTCGTCGTGTAATCGTGCACGAGTTCGATATGTACGGCTCTTGTAGCGAAACAAACGAATACCGCTATGTACGCTTTATGAGCCGTTTTCCCTCGACCGGCGGAGTCGCGGACTCGATAAGGTCCCGCGTAATCTACTCCGCAATTCGAGAAAGGTCGTGCCGCGCGGGTGCGTTCCGGAATTAAATCCTGCATTATCTGCGTGGATGCGGTTGCATTCCATCTCGCGCAGCGCATGCAATTATGGATAACCGTACGCGTCGCGTTACGACATCCGATGATCCAGAATTTCTGTCTCACCGTGTACATGGTTAATTGCAAACCCCCGTGCAGCGTATCCGCATGGCATTGCCTTATTATCATGTTCGAAACATGGTGTTTTGGCAGAATTATCGGGTGTTTGGTTTCCCATGCAAGTGCCGCATTCTCCAACCTTCCACCCACTCTTATGACGTCCTTGTCGTCGAGGAAGGGGTTTAGGCCTTTTAATGGAGACGTTGCAGGGATTTCACGGTGCCCTTTCAGGCACTGGTATTCATCTGCGAAATGCGTGCGTTGCAAGTAGCGTGCAATTCTTTCCGTTGCACGCTGCATTTCAGATGCGTCGACAACTTTGGTGTCGAAAGACCGACGCTCTCCGTCCCACTCCTTTCGGAACCGAAGGCAGTAGGCGGTTACGCGGAGTAACTACTCCATCGGGAAAATCGAAATACAAAGTCCCATTCTTTTTCGGAGTTGCTACTGGCGTATGTGAGACGCGTTTTCCTTCTTCCGTTTCAATCGAAGCGGGCATTTTTGGCCAATATTCTTCCGCCTGTCGAAGCCACGGTGGGCCGGAAATCAAAGTTCCGAATTGAGAAGTTCCGCAGCTTCCACTCCTCGCGAATTTAAATCTGCGGGATTTGAGCGTGTGGGAACATGACGCCATTCGGCGTTCGGAAGCATCGTCTGGATTTTTGATACACGGTTGGCGATCACCACCTTCCATGTCGACGCATGTTTTTCAGCCAAGCGAGTGCAATCGTAGAATCTGTCCAGCAGATTATGCGATCCAGTTTCAGTGCAATGGACCGCTTTACGTGCATCACAAGCTCTGAGAGGAGTACTGCCCCGTTTAATTCTAATACGGGTATGGACTGCGTTTTGATCGGCGCCACCCGCGTTTTTGCCATTACCAATGTCGTAAAGACGTCATTGTTTGTCGTCGTCACGCGTAAATACGTGACGGCGGAGTAGGCGGCGAGGGAGGCGTCGCAGAATCCATGCAACTCCACGGATACGGTACCGTTTCCGTAACGTATCCATCTGGGAAATTTTAATTCCTTCAAGCTGTTCCAATCCGCGCAAAACGTATTCCATGTTCTCTGCGTGTCCGCGGAGACTTGGTCATCCCACTGGATTTTCTCCAGCCACTGGGACTGCATCAAAATTTTCGCGCGTATTACCACTGGTGATAACCAGCCGAGTGGATCGAACAGCTTGGCAATTTCCGAAAACAGATTTCTCTTTGTCATCGGTAACGCCGATGGTTGAAATCGTTGGAGATCGAAATAAAAATAATCTCCAGTCGGTATCCATCGTAGACCGAGCACTTTTAGTTCGGAATCCTCGAACACGGTGAGGTCTACGGCGTGGGAGTGAGCGCTTTGGGGAAATATTTCGCAATAATTGCTGCGAATTTCCTGCCCATTTTCTCAATTTAAACCCACCTCCTTGCAGGAGCTCGCATACTTGCGTGCGGATTTTCTCCAGCAAAGGTTTTTCGGGCGCTCCCAAAAATACGTCATCGACGTAAATGTCCTTCTCGAGAATCGGAGCGGCCAATGGGAATTTTCCTCCATCCTGCTCTTTTAATTCGAGAAGGGTACGCATCGATAAGTACGGAGCACAAGCCGTTCCGTATGTGACGGTATTTAACTCGAACGTTTTTAACTGTTCGGTTTCGGGTGCACTCCAAACGATACATTGGAATCGACGATCCTGTGGGGCCACTAGAATTTGTCGAAACATTTTCTCAATGTCGGCCACCAGCACGTATTCATACAAACGCCATCTCGTTAATACCGAGGTAATATCGTTTTGCAGTTTTGGACCTACGTGCAGGATGTCGTTTAGGGCGTGACCTCCCGCCGTCCGACAGGTTGCGTTGAATACAACACGCAGTTTTGTCGTCGTACTGTCCGCACGAACAACCGCTCTATGTGGTATATAGAGTCTGGAACGATCAATCGGCTCGATACGAGTCATGTGACCTTGCGACTCATACTCGTTTAAAAACTCCGAGTATTCTTCACCGAGGGTCGGGTTCGTGTCAAGTTTCTGACGCAACCTGGTGAGAGCCGAAACCGCTATGTGGAACGACTTTCCTATCGTTACCTCCGGTTTCGGACAATTAAACGGGAGTCGTACTTGAAACCTCCCGGTTTTATTTCGGACGACGGTTTTCTTATAGAATGCCTCGCATTCTTCCTCTGACTTTGTACGCACAGAGGTCGCGGGAATTTCCTCCATTTCCCAGAATTTTCGAATCGCTTGATCCAGCGATTCGAGCACGGTGCAATGTAGCGTCCGTACTGGATTCTGGCTTTTCCCTACTGCATTTGTCGGCCCGGAAATTACCCAGCCGAACGCAGTTTCTTGGGCTATCGGACCCTCCGCGTTTATGCGACGGAATCCCGGTCGCATAATTTGTGCGTATAAGTCAGCCCCGATCAGAACTTCAATAGTTTGATCGGTCGTGAGGTCGGGGTCGGCGAGAGGTAGGTCCTGGAACGCTTCGTATCCGAGCGTTTCCAAGCGACTCTGGTGCGTAGGTCGTGATTCGCGGCACGACGTACGCGTCGACCATGCAGGTCGGTTTTCTACCTTCTCTCGCACACAGATTCATCCCGACACTGTACTTGATCGTTTGGGTTCGATCTCCTCCCAAACCCGTGACCGTGGCTGGAGTTTTCCTTCGAGCGAGTTGGAGGTCATTCACCAAACTCGCAGAAATGAAGGACGTTTCTGAACCTTGATCTAGCAGTGCGCGCACGATTCGCGACGCACCGTATTTTCCGAACACTCGCACTCGAGCCGTGGCTAACAACACGGGCCTCGGTACACCTGTACCGAACGTCGTACAATGTGACGTTGCGGCTTGTGTTGTGTTCGTATTACGCGAGGTTCTGGATTTCGATCTGAATCTTACAGACCGACGAGCCGGGGCCGTTCCGCCCTTTTCCTCACCATTACCACGCTCGGTTTTCGGTCTGTTTTTAGGCTCTTTACTTGTTCCGAAGTGCAGCAGGGTATTGTGTCGCCCGTTGCACTTCATGCAGACTATGGGGTCTGTGCAGTTAGTTCCGCAGTGGTTGGCGCCCAGACACTGTATGCACCACCCACGATTTCTTATATATTGACTGCGCTTGTGTGGAGTCAATTGCAAGAAAATTTCGCACCTCGTCATATGGTGCGGTCCGGTACAGACTCTGCACGCATTCATTGACGCAGCCCCTTCTAGTCTTTTTCACTGCTACGGCCACGAGGCGGTTCCGCCCTTGGTTGTCCTTGACAACATTGTGGCTGCGCACGTGTCTCGAGTCCGATCTCGATTCCCGAGTCGAGCTTCGACTACGTGCGTTATTATGTGTAGCAGATGCAATGGCCGTAGCAGTGCGCGGGAGTGCATCTCGATGAACCTTCGCACGTCCTCAAACGTGGGGTATTCCGTCGAGAGGTTCAACGTTTTCTGCCATTCGAGCTCAAGCGCTGGCGAGAATTTTCTTCGCCCAGTGCGCGAGCAACCAGTCCCGCTGCTGTTCGGGCGTGCCCTTTATCAAGGGCGGCGAGCGCCTGGGTGCAACCTACGGTGATCTGCTGCATACCAGCCAGATCACCGGTATCGATTGGTTTGTAAACAGGAGCTTATCCAGCAGTTTTCCTGTGACTAGGCGTGGGAGACCGAAAGTGTTTTTAACTTCGTCCACGCCACGGAGAAATTCCGACCAACGATTTCGATCGAAGCAATGCATGCCAGCGCTGGCCCCTCTAGACAGGCATTTAGATAGTGCAATCTCTGCACATCCGACAGCGCTGCATTTCGTACGACTCCGGAGGTGAACAGGTCCTCGAAATGTTCCCATTCCTGAGGATCCCCTCCGAACTTTGGTAGTCGTTGCTTCGGGAGCTCGATCGGTATGTCACATTGAACTTCCGACTTTGCTGGTTTCACCTCAGCGCTCAGTCGGCCAAGTTCAGTGAGGACGAAATCCTGGAAATCCTGGAAGTCGTCCTCGGCATTCCTCATATAATTCAGCTTGAAGAGGTCGTGCGACGCTCTTTCTGCTGGAGGAATTTGTTTACGTACGTTAGCATACTTGTTGCGTATATCGCGCCAAGTGTCCTTTCCGTACTCGAGCTTTTCCTCAAGCAGTCGCTCTGAGTATTTCGCTCGTCCTAATTTTCTTAGGTTTGATGATAGCCGCTTCAGCTGACCACATAGATCGACTAAGTCCTCGATCTCGTCATCGAGATCGATTTCGATGGATTGCTGTGATACGGCCATATTGCGTGTTTTTCGAGGATTAAACCGCTCGAATTATCTCTTACGTGGGTATCCTCACGTGTAAGAACGCACACCTTTTCCTGGTCTGCTCAACCTCGTTAATTATCCGGCTCGAAGGACCTTTTGTTAGAATATGGAGGTCTCAAATGTTTTTTTGAGAGCCGCGTCTAACGGGTGTCCGGATTACGAGGGAGTAGGACGTAAGGAAAAGTAAATCGATTGTTTTCAATTGTATTTTCACGCCGTCGTGTTTCGACGGCGCCGTTTATTTAAAAAATAAAAACGAGAAAATAACCAAAGAATAAACAAAACGAAAAAGAAACTTGTTGATAATTCAAAGAACATAAAATAACATCAGAACGAAAATTAGAACAAAAGAGAAATGTAGGCCGTTTGCCGATATTAAAAATTAAATTAATCGCCTCGTCTTCTGGCGGATCGTCGGCTGGCGTCAGTCTTCTCTGTAACAAAAAGGACGGAACTTGGTGTAAACACACGGTAACGTTAGTCACGCTTTCCGTCTCGTTCTTACGGTCTCGCGCGCCTAGCTGTGCTTGTCGCACTCAGGAGCGGTGATTCTCTGCCGCTGCGTTACGCGGCGAAACAGGTGGACTGTATATGTTTACGTTCCTTTTAAATTCGGAAACGTTTAATTGCAGTTTTTAGAATAAGGGAAGGCGAGATTCACCTCGACTCTTCCGATACTGCGAGGTCTCGACCGTCGTAGGAAAGGGCAACAGATGGAGGTTGTAAGGCTCCAAATGTTGTCAAATCCTCGGTTTCTTACCGTCCTCAATCCCGTATGTATACGGAGTGAGATCGTACCTTTTTGGCGTGTATGAACGACTTACTGTTTGGTACGGTTCTCACTATAGCAAGTCAAGCGGTATTCTACACACAGTGTCCCACACTGGTGATTATGGAATACCGCTCTAGCAGTTCGCCGGGCAGAAACACCGACTCGAGGGGGGTAAGTCCACCCACGGAAAAATACCACGAAGGCCCGTACTGGTGGAGTTTTTGACCGTTCGACAGTCAAGGGAGGTTCGAGATTGAACTCGATACCTCGGACACGACCGTTGTTTCCAACGATACGTATCTTAATTCAGTCTTAGGTGGGCGTGGCCACAGCTGAATTGAAAAACCTCGTTTCCTCGGACACGACCGTTGTTCCCAACGATACGTGTCTTTTCTCAGGCTTAGGTGGTTTTCAACCACTGCTGAACCAGAACTTTCGGATATAACCCACGAGATTTTATTTAATTAATCACAGTCTTTTCCAGGTGGTATCCCAACCTGTTTGAAACGGCTGCGGAAGTGTCGTCAGAACCGGATGGTATCCCAATCCGTTTTACACTTCACTTCCTTGCGTTTTGACTCTTTAGAACAATTCGAACTAAACGTGTAACTGGAAGTATTGGCGTTACCGGATAGAATCCTTATCCGTTCTCGCACTAGACTTCTTCACCACGTTTATAGTTCTATCGAAAGATCGACACACGCGACACGATTCGATTTACTTGAAAATTACGGGAGGAGCGAGGTCGCGTACCCTTCCGCTCTTGACCGGTTCCAAATTAAGAGTGATTCGCTTAGTAAGGAGACTCAAATTCGGAGAGCGATTTCCGACTGGCGGCGCTGTAGCCGAATTTGAGTTTATCTTTGTCTATCTTTCGATTGTCTCTCCTTTTCTAACTTTACGCGTTTCGAAACGTTAGCTCGAAATTGTGCGCAATTCGGTCGATCGCGTGATGTTTCGAAGAAGATCGTATGTGACCGTTTTTGTATCCGGTCTGTTTACACGTAACGGGCACTAGAGCCGAACATTCGAGTATGTTACATACGCGGAAAAACAGTACCGGGTGACGAATAATATTCGACTAATTTTACACGTAGAATTAACGCGATATTTAAACACGCTTGAATGCTCGCTCGACTCGCTAGCTAGCTATCGCGAAACTTTCTTGGTCGCTCGTCAGGCTAGCTAGTTCGCTATTCCCTTGCATGCTCGCTCGACTCGCTAGGTAGCTATCCCGAAACTTTCTTGGTCGCTCGTCAGGCTAGCTAGTTCGCTATTCCCTTGCATGCTCGCTCGACTCGCTAGCTAGCTATCCCGAAACTTTCTTGGTCGCTCGTCAGGCTAGCTAGTTCGCTATTCTCTTGAATGCTCGCTCGACTCGCTAGCTAGCTATCCCGAAACTTTCTTGGTCGCTCGTCAGGCTAGCTAGTTCGCTATTCCCTTGCATGCTCGCTCGACTCGCTAGGTAGCTATCGCGAATCATTCATGCTCACTTGTCAGGCTACCTAGCTATCGCGAAAATTTCTTGGTCGCTCGTCAGGCTAGCTAGTTCGCTATTCTCTTGCATGCTCGCTCGACTCGCTAGCTAGCTATCCCGAAACTTTCTTGGTCGCTCGTCAGGCTAGCTAGTTCGCTATTCTCTTGAATGCTCGCTCGACTCGCTAGCTAGCTATCCCGAAACTTTCTTGGTCGCTCGTCAGGCTAGCTAGTTCGCTATTCCCTTGCATGCTCGCTCGACTCGCTAGGTAGCTATCGCGAATCATTCATGCTCACTTGTCAGGCTACCTAGCTATCGCGAAAATTTCTTGGTCGCTCGTCAGGCTAGCTAGTTCGCTATTCTCTTGCATGCTCGCTCGACTCGCTAGCTAGCTATCGCGAAACTTTCTTGGTCGCTCGTCAGGCTAGCTAGTTCGCTATTCTCTTGCATGCTCGCTCGACTCGCTAGCTAGCTATCGCGAAACTTTCTTGGTCGCTCGTCAGGCTAGCTAGTTCGCTATTCCCTTGCATGCTCGCTCGACTCGCTAGCTAGCTATCGCGAAACTTTCTTGGTCGCTCGTCAGGCTAGCTAGTTCGCTATTCTCTTGCATGCTCGCTCGACTCGCTAGCTAGCTATCCCGAAACTTTCTTGCTCGCTCATCAGGCTAGCTAGTTCGCTATTCTCTTGCATGCTCGCTCGACTCGCTAGCTAGCTATCCCGAAACTTTCTTGGTCGCTCGTCAGGCTAGCTAGTTCGCTATTCTCTTGCATGCTCGCTCGACTCGCTAGCTAGCTATCGCGAAACTTTCTTGGTCGCTCGTCAGGCTAGCTAGTTCGCTATTCTCTTGCATGCTCGCTCGACTCGCTAGCTAGCTATCGCGAAACTTTCTTGGTCGCTCATCAGGCTAGCTAGTTCGCTATTCGCTTGAATGCTCGCTCGACTCGCTAGCTAGCTATCGCCAAACTTTCTTGGTCGCTCTTCAGGCTAGCTAGTTCGCTATTCCCTTGAATGCTCTTTCGACTCGCTAGGTAGCTATCCCGAAACATTCTTGGTCGCTCGTCAGGCTGGCTAGTTCGCTATTCCCTTGCATGCTCGCTCGACTCGCTAGCTAGCTATCCCGAAATTTTCTTGCTCACTCGTCCGGCTAGCTAGTTCGCTATTCTCTTGGATGCTCGCGAGACTCGCTAGCTAACTATCCCGAAACTTTCTTGCTCACCCATCAGGCTAGCTAGTTCGCTATTCTCTTGCATGCTCGCTCGACTCGCTAGCTAGCTATCCCGAAACTTTCTTGGTCGCTCGTCAGGCTAGCTAGTTCGCTATTCCTTGCATGCTCGCTCGACTCGCTAGCTAGCTATCGCGAAACTTTCTTGGTCGCTCATCAGGCTAGCTAGTTCGCTATTCTCTTGCATGCTCGCTCGACTCGCTAGCTAGCTATCGCGAAACTTTCTTGCTCGCTCATCAGGCTAGCTAGTTCGCTATTCTCTTGCATGCTCGCTCGACTCGCTAGCTAGCTATCCCGAAACTTTCTTGGTCGCTCGTCAGGCTAGCTAGTTCGCTATTCTCTTGCATGCTCGCTCGACTCGCTAGCTAGCTATCGCGAAACTTTCTTGGTCGCTCATCAGGCTAGCTAGTTCGCTATTCTCTTGCATGCTCGCTCGACTCGCTAGCTAGCTATCCCGAAACTTTCTTGGTCGCTCGTCAGGCTAGCTAGTTCGCTATTCTCTTGCATGCTCGCTCGACTCGCTAGCTAGCTATCGCGAAACTTTCTTGGTCGCTCGTCAGGCTAGCTAGTTCGCTATTCTCTTGCATGCTCGCTCGACTCGCTAGCTAGCTATCGCGAAACTTTCTTGGTCGCTCGTCAGGCTAGCTAGTTCGCTATTCTATTGCACGCTCGCTCGACTCGCTAGCTAGCTATCGAAAAACCTCCTTGCTCGCTCGTCAGGCTAGCTAGTTCGCTATTCCCTTGCATGCTCGCTCGACTCGCTAGCTAGCTATCGCGAAACTTTCTTGGTCGCTCGTCAGGCTAGCTAGTTCGCTATTCTCTTGCATGCTCGCTCGACTCGCTAGCTAGCTATCCCGAAACTTTCTTGGTCGCTCGTCAGGCTAGCTAGTTCGCTATTCTCTTGCATGCTCGCTCGACTCGCTAGCTAGCTATCGCGAAACTTTCTTGGTCGCTCGTCAGGCTAGCTAGTTCGCTATTCTCTTGCATGCTCGCTCGACTCGCTAACTAGCTATCGCGAAACTTTCTTGGTCGCTCGTCAGGCTAGCTAGTTCGCTATTCTCTTGCATGCTCGCTCGACTCGCTAGCTAGCTATCCCGAAACTTTCTTGGTCGCTCGTCAGGCTAGCTAGTTCGCTATTCGCTTGAATGCTCGCTCGACTCGCTAGCTAGCTATCCCGAAACTTTCTTGGTCGCTCGTCAGGCTAGCTAGTTCGCTATTCCCTTGCATGCTCGCTCGACTCGCTAGGTAGCTATCGCGAATCATTCATGCTCACTTGTCAGGCTACCTAGCTATCGCGAAAATTTCTTGGTCGCTCGTCAGGCTAGCTAGTTCGCTATTCTCTTGCATGCTCGCTCGACTCGCTAGCTAGCTATCGCGAAACTTTCTTGGTCGCTCGTCAGGCTAGCTAGTTCGCTATTCTCTTGCATGCTCGCTCGACTCGCTAGCTAGCTATCCCGAAACTTTCTTGGTCGCTCGTCAGGCTAGCTAGTTCGCTATTCTCTTGCATGCTCGCTCGACTCGCTAGCTAGCTATCGCGAAACTTTCTTGGTCGCTCGTCAGGCTAGCTAGTTCGCTATTCTCTTGCATGCTCGCTCGACTCGCTAGCTAGCTATCCCGAAACTTTCTTGGTCGCTCGTCAGGCTAGCTAGTTCGCTATTCTCTTGCATGCTCGCTCGACTCGCTAGCTAGCTATCGCGAAACTTTCTTGGTCGCTCGTCAGGCTAGCTAGTTCGCTATTCTCTTGCATGCTCGCTCGACTCGCTAGCTAGCTATCGCGAAACTTTCTTGCTCGCTCATCAGGCTAGCTAGTTCGCTATTCTCTTGCATGCTCGCTCGACTCGCTAGCTAGCTATCCCGAAACTTTCTTGGTCGCTCGTCAGGCTAGCTAGTTCGCTATTCTCTTGCATGCTCGCTCGACTCGCTAGCTAGCTATCGCGAAACTTTCTTGGTCGCTCGTCAGGCTAGCTAGTTCGCTATTCTCTTGCATGCTCGCTCGACTCGCTAGCTAGCTATCCCGAAACTTTCTTGGTCGCTCGTCAGGCTAGCTAGTTCGCTATTCTCTTGCATGCTCGCTCGACTCGCTAGCTAGCTATCGCGAAACTTTCTTGGTCGCTCATCAGGCTAGCTAGTTCGCTATTCTCTTGCATGCTCGCTCGACTCGCTAGCTAGCTATCGCGAAACTTTCTTGGTCGCTCGTCAGGCTAGCTAGTTCGCTATTCTCTTGCATGCTCGCTCGACTCGCTAGCTAGCTATCCCGAAACTTTCTTGGTCGCTCGTCAGGCTAGCTAGTTCGCTATTCCCTTGCATGCTCGCTCGACTCGCTAGCTAGCTATCGCGAAACTTTCTTGCTCACTCGTCAGGCTAGCTAGTTCGCTATTCCCTTGCATGCTCGCTCGACTCGCTAGCTAGCTATCGCGAAACTTTCTTGGTCGCTCATCAGGCTAGCTAGTTCGCTATTCTCTTGCATGCTCGCTCGACTCGCTAGCTAGCTATCCCGAAACTTTCTTGGTCGCTAGTCAGGCTAGCTAGTTCGCTATTCCCTTGAATGCTCTTTCGACTCGCTAGGTAGCTATCCCGAAACATTCTTGGTCGCTCGTCAGGCTGGCTAGTTCGTTATTCCCTTGCATGCTCGCTCGACTCGCTAGCTAGCTATCCAGAAAATTTTCTTGCTCCCTCGTCCGGCTAGCTAGTTCGCTATTCTCTTGGATGCTCGCGAGACTCGCTAGCTAACTATCCCGAAACTTTCTTGCTCACCCATCAGGGTAGCTAGTTCGCTATTCCCTCGCATGCTCGCTCGACTCGCTAGGTAGCTATCGCGAAACACTCATGCTCACTTGTCAGGCTACCTAGCTATCGCGAAAATTTCTTGGTCGCTCGTCAGGCTAGCTAGTTCGCTATTCCCTTGCATGCTCGCTCGACTCGCTAGCTAGCTATCCCGAAACTTTCTTGCTCACTCGTCCGGCTAGCTAGTTCGCTATTCTCTTGGATGCTCGCTCGACTCGCTAGCTAACTATCCCGAAACTTTCTTGCTCACCCATCAGGGTAGCTAGTTCGCTATTCCCTCGCATGCTCGCTCGACTCGCTAGGTAGCTATCGCGAAACACTCATGCTCACTTGTCAGGCTACCTAGCTATCGCGAAAATTTCTTGGTCGCTCGTCAGGCTAGCTAGTTCGCTATTCTCTTGCATGCTCGCTCGACTCGCTAGCTAGCTATCCCGAAACTTTCTTGGTCGCTCGTCAGGCTAGCTAGTTCGCTATTCTCTTGCATGCTCGCTCGACTCGCTAGCTAGCTATCCCGAAACTTTCTTGGTCGCTCGTCAGGCTAGCTAGTTCGCTATTCCCTTGCATGCTCGCTCGACTCGCTAGCTAGCTATCGCGAAACTTTCTTGCTCACTTGTCAGGCTAGCTAGCTATCGCGAAACTTTCTTGGTCGCTCATCAGGCTAGCTAGTTCGCTATTCTCTTGCATGCTCGCTCGACTCGCTAGCTAGCTATCCCGAAACTTTCTTGGTCGCTCGTCAGGCTAGCTAGTTCGCTATTCCCTTGCATGCTCGCTCGACTCGCTAGCTAGCTATCGCGAAACTTTCTTGGTCGCTCATCAGGCTAGCTAGTTCGCTATTCTCTTGCATGCTCGCTCGACTCGCTAGCTAGCTATCGCGAAACTTTCTTGGTCGCTCGTCAGGCTAGCTAGTTCGCTATTCTCTTGCATGCTCGCTCGACTCGCTAGCTAGCTATCCCGAAACTTTCTTGGTCGCTCGTCAGGCTAGCTAGTTCGCTATTCCTTGCATGCTCGCTCGACTCGCTAGCTAGCTATCCCGAAACTTTCTTGGTCGCTCGTCAGGCTAGCTAGTTCGCTATTCCCTTGCATGCTCGCTCGACTCGCTAGCTAGCTATCCCGAAACTTTCTTGGTCGCTCGTCAGGCTAGCTAGTTCGCTATTCTCTTGCATGCTCGCTCGACTCGCTAGCTAGCTATCGCGAAACTTTCTTGGTCGCTCATCAGGCTAGCTAGTTCGCTATTCTCTTGCATGCTCGCTCGACTCGCTAGCTAGCTATCGCGAAACTTTCTTGGTCGCTCGTCAGGCTAGCTAGTTCGCTATTCTCTTGCATGCTCGCTCGACTCGCTAGCTAGCTATCCCGAAACTTTCTTGGTCGCTCGTCAGGCTAGCTAGTTCGCTATTCGCTTGAATGCTCGCTCGACTCGCTAGCTAGCTATCCCGAAACTTTCTTGGTCGCTCGTCAGGCTAGCTAGTTCGCTATTCCCTTGCATGCTCGCTCGACTCGCTAGGTAGCTATCGCGAATCATTCATGCTCACTTGTCAGGCTACCTAGCTATCGCGAAAATTTCTTGGTCGCTCGTCAGGCTAGCTAGTTCGCTATTCTCTTGCATGCTCGCTCGACTCGCTAGCTAGCTATCCCGAAACTTTCTTGGTCGCTCGTCAGGCTAGCTAGTTCGCTATTCCCTTGCATGCTCTCTCGACTCGCTAGCTAGCTATCGCGAAACTTTCTTGCTCACTTGTCAGGCTAGCTAGTTCGCTATTATCTTGAATGCTCTTGCGACTCGCTAGGTGGCTAAGTTCGCTATTCCCTTGCATGCTCGCTCGACTCGCTAGGTAGCTATCGCGAATCATTCATGCTCACTTGTCAGGCTACCTAGCTATCGCGAAAATTTCTTGGTCGCTCGTCAGGCTAGCTAGTTCGCTATTCTCTTGCATGCTCGCTCGACTCGCTAGCTAGCTATCGCGAAACTTTCTTGGTCGCTCGTCAGGCTAGCTAGTTCGCTATTCTCTTGCATGCTCGCTCGACTCGCTAGCTAGCTATCGCGAAACTTTCTTGGTCGCTCGTCAGGCTAGCTAGTTCGCTATTCTCTTGCATGCTCGCTCGACTCGCTAGCTAGCTATCGCGAAACTTTCTTGGTCGCTCGTCAGGCTAGCTAGTTCGCTATTCTCTTGCATGCTCGCTCGACTCGCTAGCTAGCTATCGCGAAACTTTCTTGGTCGCTCGTCAGGCTAGCTAGTTCGCTATTCTCTTGCATGCTCGCTCGACTCGCTAACTAGCTATCGCGAAACTTTCTTGCTCACCCATCAGGCTAGCTAGTTCGCTATTCTCTTGCATGCTCGCTCGACTCGCTAGCTAGCTATCGCGAAACTTTCTTGGTCGCTCGTCAGGCTAGCTAGTTCGCTATTCTCTTGCATGCTCGCTCGACTCGCTAGGTAGCTATCCCGAAACTTTCTTGGTCGCTCGTCAGGCTGGCTAGTTCGCTATTCCCTTGCATGCTCGCTCGACTCGCTAGCTAGCTATCCCGAAATTTTCTTGCTCACTCGTCCGGCTAGCTAGTTCGCTATTCTCTTGGATGCTCGCGAGACTCGCTAGCTAGCTATCCCGAAACTTTCTTGCTCACCCATCAGGCTAGCTAGTTCGCTATTCTCTTGCATGCTCGCTCGACTCGCTAGCTAGCTATCGCGAAACTTTCTTGGTCGCTCGTCAGGCTAGCTAGTTCGCTATTCTCTTGCATGCTCGCTCGACTCGCTAGCTAGCTATCGCGAAACTTTCTTGGTCGCTCGTCAGGCTAGCTAGTTCGCTATTCTCTTGCATGCTCGCTCGACTCGCTAGCTAGCTATCGCGAAACTTTCTTGGTCGCTCGTCAGGCTAGCTAGTTCGCTATTCTCTTGCATGCTCGCTCGACTCGCTAGCTAGCTATCCCGAAACTTTCTTGGTCGCTCGTCAGGCTAGCTAGTTCGCTATTCTCTTGCATGCTCGCTCGACTCGCTAGCTAGCTATCGCGAAACTTTCTTGGTCGCTCGTCAGGCTAGCTAGTTCGCTATTCTCTTGCATGCTCGCTCGACTCGCTAGCTAGCTATCCCGAAACTTTCTTGGTCGCTCGTCAGGCTAGCTAGTTCGCTATTCTCTTGCATGCTCGCTCGACTCGCTAGCTAGCTATCGCGAAACTTTCTTGGTCGCTCATCAGGCTAGCTAGTTCGCTATTCTCTTGCATGCTCGCTCGACTCGCTAGCTAGCTATCGCGAAACTTTCTTGGTCGCTCGTCAGGCTAGCTAGTTCGCTATTCTCTTGCATGCTCGCTCGACTCGCTAGCTAGCTATCCCGAAACTTTCTTGGTCGCTCGTCAGGCTAGCTAGTTCGCTATTCGCTTGAATGCTCGCTCGACTCGCTAGCTAGCCATCGCCAAACTATCTTGGTCGCTCGTCAGGCTAGCTAGTTCGCTATTCCCTTGCATGCTCGCTCGACTCGCTAGGTAGCTATCGCGAATCATTCATGCTCACTTGTCAGGCTACCTAGCTATCGCGAAAATTTCTTGGTCGCTCGTCAGGCTAGCTAGTTCGCTATTCTCTTGCATGCTCGCTCGACTCGCTAGCTAGCTATCCCGAAACTTTCTTGGTCGCTCGTCAGGCTAGCTAGTTCGCTATTCTCTTGCATGCTCGCTCGACTCGCTAGCTAGCTATCGCGAAACTTTCTTGGTCGCTCGTCAGGCTAGCTAGTTCGCTATTCTCTTGCATGCTCGCTCGACTCGCTAGCTAGCTATCCCGAAACTTTCTTGGTCGCTCGTCAGGCTAGCTAGTTCGCTATTCTCTTGCATGCTCGCTCGACTCGCTAGCTAGCTATCGCGAAACTTTCTTGGTCGCTCGTCAGGCTAGCTAGTTCGCTATTCTCTTGCATGCTCGCTCGACTCGCTAACTAGCTATCGCGAAACTTTCTTGGTCGCTCGTCAGGCTAGCTAGTTCGCTATTCTCTTGCATGCTCGCTCGACTCGCTAGCTAGCTATCGCGAAACTTTCTTGGTCGCTCGTCAGGCTAGCTAGTTCGCTATTCTCTTGCATGCTCGCTCGACTCGCTAGCTAGCTATCGCGAAACTTTCTTGGTCGCTCGTCAGGCTAGCTAGTTCGCTATTCTCTTGCATGCTCGCTCGACTCGCTAGCTAGCTATCGCGAAACTTTCTTGGTCGCTCATCAGGCTAGCTAGTTCGCTATTCTCTTGCATGCTCGCTCGACTCGCTAGCTAGCTATCCCGAAACTTTCTTGGTCGCTCGTCAGGCTAGCTAGTTCGCTATTCTCTTGCATGCTCGCTCGACTCGCTAGCTAGCTATCGCGAAACTTTCTTGGTCGCTCGTCAGGCTAGCTAGTTCGCTATTCTCTTGCATGCTCGCTCGACTCGCTAGCTAGCTATCGCGAAACTTTCTTGGTCGCTCGTCAGGCTAGCTAGTTCGCTATTCTCTTGAATGCTCGCTCGACTCGCTAGCTAGCTATCCCGAAACTTTCTTGGTCGCTCGTCAGGCTAGCTAGTTCGCTATTCCCTTGCATGCTCGCTCGACTCGCTAGGTAGCTATCGCGAATCATTCATGCTCACTTGTCAGGCTACCTAGCTATCGCGAAAATTTCTTGGTCGCTCGTCAGGCTAGCTAGTTCGCTATTCTCTTGCATGCTCGCTCGACTCGCTAGCTAGCTATCCCGAAACTTTCTTGGTCGCTCGTCAGGCTAGCTAGTTCGCTATTCTCTTGCATGCTCGCTCGACTCGCTAGCTAGCTATCCCGAAACTTTCTTGGTCGCTCGTCAGGCTAGCTAGTTCGCTATTCTCTTGCATGCTCGCTCGACTCGCTAGCTAGCTATCGCGAAACTTTCTTGGTCGCTCATCAGGCTAGCTAGTTCGCTATTCTCTTGCATGCTCGCTCGACTCGCTAGCTAGCTATCGCGAAACTTTCTTGGTCGCTCGTCAGGCTAGCTAGTTCGCTATTCTCTTGCATGCTCGCTCGACTCGCTAGCTAGCTATCCCGAAACTTTCTTGGTCGCTCGTCAGGCTAGCTAGTTCGCTATTCGCTTGAATGCTCGCTCGACTCGCTAGCTAGCTATCCCGAAACTTTCTTGGTCGCTCGTCAGGCTAGCTAGTTCGCTATTCCCTTGCATGCTCGCTCGACTCGCTAGGTAGCTATCGCGAATCATTCATGCTCACTTGTCAGGCTACCTAGCTATCGCGAAAATTTCTTGGTCGCTCGTCAGGCTAGCTAGTTCGCTATTCTCTTGCATGCTCGCTCGACTCGCTAGCTAGCTATCCCGAAACTTTCTTGGTCGCTCGTCAGGCTAGCTAGTTCGCTATTCTCTTGCATGCTCGCTCGACTCGCTAGCTAGCTATCCCGAAACTTTCTTGGTCGCTCGTCAGGCTAGCTAGTTCGCTATTCCTTGCAAGCTCGCTCGACTCGCTAGCTAGCTATCCCGAAACTTTCTTGGTCGCTCGTCAGGCTAGCTAGTTCGCTATTCCCTTGCATGCTCGCTCGACTCAATCGGTAGCTATCGCGAATCATTCATGCTCACTTGTCAGGCTACCTAGCTATCGCGAAACTTTCTTGGTCGCTCGTCAGGCTAGCTAGTTCGCTATTCCCTTGCATGCTCGCTCGACTCGCTAGCTAGCTATCCCGAAATTTTCTTGCTCACTCGTCCGGCTAGCTAGTTCGCTATTCTCTTGGATGCTCGCGAGACTCGCTAGCTAACTATCCCGAAACTTTCTTGCTCACCCATCAGGGTAGCTAGTTCGCTATTCCCTCGCATGCTCGCTCGACTCGCTAGGTAGCTATCGCGAAACACTCATGCTCACTTGTCAGGCTACCTAGCTATCGCGAAAATTTCTTGGTCGCTCGTCAGGCTAGCTAGTTCGCTATTCTCTTGCATGCTCGCTCGACTCGCTAGCTAGCTATCGCGAAACTTTCTTGCTCACTCGTCAGGCTAGCTAGTTCGCTATTCTCTTGCATGCTCGCTCGACTCGCTAGCTAGCTATCCCGAAACTTTCTTGGTCGCTCGTCAGGCTAGCTAGTTCGCTATTCTCTTGCATGCTCGCTCGACTCGCTAGCTAGCTATCGCGAAACTTTCTTGGTCGCTCGTCAGGCTAGCTAGTTCGCTATTCTCTTGCATGCTCGCTCGACTCGCTAGCTAGCTATCCCGAAACTTTCTTGGTCGCTCGTCAGGCTAGCTAGTTCGCTATTCTCTTGCATGCTCGCTCGACTCGCTAGCTAGCTATCGCGAAACTTTCTTGGTCGCTCGTCAGGCTAGCTAGTTCGCTATTCTCTTGCATGCTCGCTCGACTCGCTAGCTAGCTATCCCGAAACTTTCTTGGTCGCTCGTCAGGCTAGCTAGTTCGCTATTCCCTTGCATGCTCGCTCGACTCGCTAGCTAGCTATCCCGAAACTTTCTTGGTCGCTCGTCAGGCTAGCTAGTTCGCTATTCCCTTGCATGCTCGCTCGACTCGCTAGCTAGCTATCCCGAAACTTTCTTGGTCACTCGTCAGGCTAGCTAGTTCGCTATTCTCTTGCATGCTCGCTCGACTCGCTAGCTAGCTATCGCGAAACTTTCTTGGTCGCTCATCAGGCTAGCTAGTTCGCTATTCCTTGCATGCTCTCTCGACTGGCTAGCTAGCTATCGCGAAACTTTCTTGGTCGCTCGTCAGGCTAGCTAGTTCGCTATTCTCTTGCATGCTCGCTCGACTCGCTAGCTAGCTATCGCGAAACTTTCTTGGTCGCTCGTCAGGCTAGCTAGTTCGCTATTCTCTTGCATGCTCGCTCGACTCGCTAGCTAGCTATCGCGAAACTTTCTTGCTCGCTCGTCAGGCTAGCTAGTTCGCTATTCTCTTGCATGCTCGCTCGACTCGCTAGCTAGCTATCCCGAAACTTTCTTGGTCGCTCGTCAGGCTAGCTAGTTCGCTATTCTCTTGCATGCTCGCTCGACTCGCTAGCTAGCTATCGCGAAACTTTCTTGGTCGCTCGTCAGGCTAGCTAGTTCGCTATTCTCTTGCATGCTCGCTCGACTCGCTAGCTAGCTATCCCGAAACTTTCTTGGTCGCTCGTCAGGCTAGCTAGTTCGCTATTCTCTTGCATGCTCGCTCGACTCGCTAGCTAGCTATCGCGAAACTTTCTTGGTCGCTCATCAGGCTAGCTAGTTCGCTATTCTCTTGCATGCTCGCTCGACTCGCTAGCTAGCTATCGCGAAACTTTCTTGGTCGCTCGTCAGGCTAGCTAGTTCGCTATTCTCTTGCATGCTCGCTCGACTCGCTAGCTAGCTATCCCGAAACTTTCTTGGTCGCTCGTCAGGCTAGCTAGTTCGCTATTCGCTTGAATGCTCGCTCGACTCGCTAGCTAGCTATCCCGAAACTTTCTTGGTCGCTCGTCTGGCTAGCTAGTTCGCTATTCCCTTGCATGCTCGCTCGACTCGCTAGGTAGCTATCGCGAATCATTCATGCTCACTTGTCAGGCTACCTAGCTATCGCGAAAATTTCTTGGTCGCTCGTCAGGCTAGCTAGTTCGCTATTCTCTTGCATGCTCGCTCGACTCGCTAGCTAGCTATCCCGAAACTTTCTTGGTCGCTCGTCAGGCTAGCTAGTTCGCTATTCCCTTGCATGCTCGCTCGACTCGCTAGCTAGCTATCCCGAAACTTTCTTGGTCGCTCGTCAGGCTAGCTAGTTCGCTATTCCCTTGCATGCTCGCTCGACTCGCTAGCTAGCTATCGCGAAACTTTCTTGGTCGCTCGTCAGGCTAGCTAGTTCGCTATTCCCTTGCATGCTCGCTCGACTCGCTAGCTAGCTATCGCGAAACTTTCTTGGTCACTTGTCAGGCTAGCTAGCTATCGCGAAACTTTCTTGGTCGCTCGTCAGGCTAGCTAGTTCGCTATTCTCTTGCATGCTCGCTCGACTCGCTAGCTAGCTATCCCGAAACTTTCTTGGTCGCTCGTCAGGCTAGCTAGTTCGCTATTCTCTTGCATGCTCGCTCGACTCGCTAGCTAGCTATCCCGAAATTTTCTTGCTCACTCGTCCGGCTAGCTAGTTCGCTATTCTCTTGGATGCTCGCGAGACTCGCTAGCTAACTATCCCGAAACTTTCTTGCTCACCCATCAGGCTAGCTAGTTCGCTATTCCCTCGCATGCTCGCTCGACTCGCTAGGTAGCTATCGCGAAACACTCATGCTCACTTGTCAGGCTACCTAGCTATCGCGAAAATTTCTTGGTCGCTCGTCAGGCTAGCTAGTTCGCTATTCTCTTGCATGCTCGCTCGACTCGCTAGCTAGCTATCGCGAAACTTTCTTGGTCGCTCGTCAGGCTAGCTAGTTCGCTATTCTCTTGCATGCTCGCTCGACTCGCTAGCTAGCTATCGCGAAACTTTCTTGGTCGCTCATCAGGCTAGCTAGTTCGCTATTCGCTTGCATGCTCGCTCGACTCGCTAGCTAGCTATCGCGAAACTTTCTTGGTCGCTCGTCAGGCTAGCTAGTTCGCTATTCCCTTGAATGCTCGCTCGACTCGCTAAGTAGCTATCCCGAAACTTTCTTGGTCGCTCGTCAGGCTAGCTAGTTCGCTATTCCCTTGCATGCTCGCTCGACTCGCTAGCTAGCTATCCCGAAATTTTCTTGCTCACTCGTCCGGCTAGCTAGTTCGCTATTCTCTTGCATGCTCTCTCGACTCGCTAGCTAGCTATCGCGAAACTTTCTTGCTCACCCATCAGGCTAGCTAGTTCGCTATTCTCTTGCATGCTCGCTCGACTCGCTAGCTAGCTATCCCGAAACTTTCTTGGTCGCTCGTCAGGCTAGCTAGTTCGCTATTCTCTTGCATGCTCGCTCGACTCGCTAGCTAGCTATCGCGAAACTTTCTTGGGCGATCATCAGGCTAGCTAGTTCGCTATTCTCTTGCATGCTCGCTCGACTCGCTAGCTAGCTATCCCGAAACTTTCTTGGTCGCTCGTCAGGCTAGCTAGTTCGCTATTCTCTTGCATGCTCGCTCGACTCGCTAGGTAGCTATCGCGAATCATTCATGCTCACTTGTCAGGCTACCTAGCTATCGCGAAACTTTCTTGGTCGCTCGTCAGGCTAGCTAGTTCGCTATTCTCTTGCATGCTCGCTCGACTCGCTAGCTAGCTATCCCGAAACTTTCTTGGTCGCTCGTCAGGCTAGCTAGTTCGCTATTCGCTTGAATGCTCGCTCGACTCGCTAGCTAGCTATCCCGAAACTTTCTTGGTCGCTCGTCAGGCTAGCTAGTTCGCTATTCCCTTGCATGCTCGCTCGACTCGCTAGGTAGCTATCGCGAATCATTCATGCTCACTTGTCAGGCTACCTAGCTATCGCGAAACTTTCTTGGTCGCTCGTCAGGCTAGCTAGTTCGCTATTCTCTTGCATGCTCGCTCGACTCGCTAGCTAGCTATCCCGAAACTTTCTTGGTCGCTCGTCAGGCTAGCTAGTTCGCTATTCCCTTGCATGCTCGCTCGACTCGCTAGGTAGCTATCGCGAATCATTCATGCTCACTTGTCAGGCTAGCTAGCTATCGCGAAACTTTCTTGGTCGCTCGTCAGGCTAGCTAGTTCGCTATTCTCTTGCATGCTCGCTCGACTCGCTAGCTAGCTATCCCGAAACTTTCTTGGTCGCTCGTCAGGCTAGCTAGTTCGCTATTCCCTTGCATGCTCGCTCGACTCGCTAGGTAGCTATCGCGAATCATTCATGCTCACTTGTCAGGCTACCTAGCTATCGCGAAACTTTCTTGGTCGCTCGTCAGGCTAGCTAGTTCGCTATTCTCTTGCATGCTCGCTCGACTCGCTAGCTAGCTATCCCGAAACTTTCTTGGTCGCTCGTCAGGCTAGCTAGTTCGCTATTCCCTTGCATGCTCGCTCGACTCGCTAGCTAGCTATCCCGAAACTTTCTTGGTCGCTCGTCAGGCTAGCTAGTTCGCTATTCCCTTGCATGCTCGCTCGACTCGCTAGCTAGCTATCCCGAAACTTTCTTGCTCGCTCGTCAGGCTAGCTAGTTCGCTATTCCCTTGCATGCTCGCTCGACTCGCTAGGTAGCTATCGCGAATCATTCATGCTCACTTGTCAGGCTACCTAGCTATCGCGAAAATTTCTTGGTCGCTCGTCAGGCTAGCTAGTTCGCTATTCTCTTGGATGCTCGCTCGACTCGCTAGCTAACTATCCCGAAACTTTCTTGCTCACCCATCAGGCTAGCTAGTTCGCTATTCCCTCGCATGCTCGCTCGACTCGCTAGGTAGCTATCGCGAAACACTCATGCTCACTTGTCAGGCTACCTAGCTATCGCGAAAATTTCTTGGTCGCTCGTCAGGCTAGCTAGTTCGCTATTCTCTTGCATGCTCGCTCGACTCGCTAGCTAGCTATCGCGAAACTTTCTTGGTCGCTCGTCAGGCTAGCTAGTTCGCTATTCTCTTGCATGCTCGCTCGACTCGCTAGCTAGCTATCCCGAAACTTTCTTGGTCGCTCGTCAGGCTAGCTAGTTCGCTATTCTCTTGCATGCTCGCTCGACTCGCTAGCTAGCTATCGCGAAACTTTCTTGGTCGCTCATCAGGCTAGCTATTTCGCTATTCGCTTGAATGCTCGCTCGACTCGCTAGCTAGCTATCGCGAAACTTTCTTGGTCGCTCGTCAGGCTAGCTAGTTCGCTATTCCCTTGAATGCTCGCTCGACTCGCTAGGTAGCTATCCCGAAACATTCTTGGTCGCTCGTCAGGCTGGCTAGTTCGCTATTCCCTTGCATGCTCGCTCGACTCGCTAGCTAGCTATCCCGAAATTTTCTTGCTCACTCGTCCGGCTAGCTAGTTCGCTATTCTCTTGGATGCTCGCGAGACTCGCTAGCTAACTACCCGAAACTTTCTTGCTCACCCATCAGGGTAGCTAGTTCGCTATTCCCTCGCATGCTCGCTCGACTCGCTAGGTAGCTATCGCGAAACACTCATGCTCACTTGTCAGGCTACCTAGCTATCGCGAAAATTTCTTGGTCGCTCGTCAGGCTAGCTAGTTCGCTATTCCCTTGCATGCTCGCTCGACTCGCTAGCTAGCTATCCCGAAATTTTCTTGCTCACTCGTCCGGCTAGCTAGTTCGCTATTCTCTTGGATGCTCGCGAGACTCGCTAGCTAACTATCCCGAAACTTTCTTGCTCACCCATCAGGCTAGCTAGTTCGCTATTCCCTCGCATGCTCGCTCGACTCGCTAGGTAGCTATCGCGAAACACTCATGCTCACTTGTCAGGCTACCTAGCTATCGCGAAAATTTCTTGGTCGCTCGTCAGGCTAGCTAGTTCGCTATTCTCTTGCATGCTCGCTCGACTCGCTAGCTAGCTATCCCGAAACTTTCTTGGTCGCTCGTCAGGCTAGCTAGTTCGCTATTCCCTTGCATGCTCGCTCGACTCGCTAGCTAGCTATCCCGAAAATTTCTTGCTCTCTCGTCAGGCTAGCTAGTTCGCTATTCTCTTGCATGCTCGCTCGACTCGCTAGCTAGCTATCCCGAAACTTTCTTGGTCGCTCGTCAGGCTAGCTAGTTCGCTATTCTCTTGCATGCTCGCTCGACTCGCTAGCTAGCTATCGCGAAACTTTCTTGGTCGCTCGTCAGGCTAGCTAGTTCGCTATTCTCTTGCATGCTCGCTCGACTCGCTAGCTAGCTATCGCGAAACTTTCTTGGTCGCTCGTCAGGCTAGCTAGTTCGCTATTCTCTTGCATGCTCGCTCGACTCGCTAACTAGCTATCGCGAAACTTTCTTGGTCGCTCGTCAGGCTAGCTAGTTCGCTATTCTCTTGAATGCTCGCTCGACTCGCTAGCTAGCTATCCCGAAACTTTCTTGGTCGCTCGTCAGGCTAGCTAGTTCGCTATTCTCTTGCATGCTCGCTCGACTCGCTAGCTAGCTATCGCGAAACTTTCTTGCTCACTCGTCAGGCTAGCTAGTTCGCTATTCTCTTGCATGCTCGCTCGACTCGCTAGCTAGCTATCGCGAAACTTTCTTGGTCGCTCGTCAGGCTAGCTAGTTCGCTATTCTCTTGCATGCTCGCTCGACTCGCTAGCTAGCTATCCCGAAACTTTCTTGGTCGCTCGTCAGGCTAGCTAGTTCGCTATTCTCTTGCATGCTCGCTCGACTCGCTAGCTAGCTATCGCGAAACTTTCTTGGTCGCTCGTCAGGCTAGCTAGTTCGCTATTCTCTTGCATGCTCGCTCGACTCGCTAGCTAGCTATCCCGAAACTTTCTTGGTCGCTCGTCAGGCTAGCTAGTTCGCTATTCTCTTGCATGCTCGCTCGACTCGCTAGCTAGCTATCGCGAAACTTTCTTGGTCGCTCATCAGGCTAGCTAGTTCGCTATTCTCTTGCATGCTCGCTCGACTCGCTAGCTAGCTATCGCGAAACTTTCTTGGTCGCTCGTCAGGCTAGCTAGTTCGCTATTCTCTTGCATGCTCGCTCGACTCGCTAGCTAGCTATCCCGAAACTTTCTTGGTCGCTCGTCAGGCTAGCTAGTTCGCTATTCTCTTGCATGCTCGCTCGACTCGCTAGCTAGCTATCCCGAAACTTTCTTGGTCGCTCGTCAGGCTAGCTAGTTCGCTATTCTCTTGCATGCTCGCTCGACTCGCTAGCTAGCTATCGCGAAACTTTCTTGGTCGCTCATCAGGCTAGCTAGTTCGCTATTCTCTTGCATGCTCGCTCGACTCGCTAGCTAGCTATCCCGAAACTTTCTTGGTCGCTCGTCAGGCTAGCTAGTTCGCTATTCTCTTGCATGCTCGCTCGACTCGCTAGCTATCGCGAAACTTTCTTGGTCGCTCGTCAGGCTAGCTAGTTCGCTATTCTCTTGCATGCTCGCTCGACTCGCTAACTAGCTATCGCGAAACTTTCTTGGTCGCTCGTCAGGCTAGCTAGTTCGCTATTCTCTTGAATGCTCGCTCGACTCGCTAGCTAGCTATCCCGAAACTTTCTTGGTCGCTCGTCAGGCTAGCTAGTTCGCTATTCCCTTGCATGCTCGCTCGACTCGCTAGGTAGCTATCGCGAATCATTCATGCTCACTTGTCAGGCTACCTAGCTATCGCGAAAATTTCTTGGTCGCTCGTCAGGCTAGCTAGTTCGCTATTCTCTTGCATGCTCGCTCGACTCGCTAGCTAGCTATCCCGAAACTTTCTTGGTCGCTCGTCAGGCTAGCTAGTTCGCTATTCCCTTGCATGCTCGCTCGACTCGCTAGCTAGCTATCCCGAAACTTTCTTGGTCGCTCGTCAGGCTAGCTAGTTCGCTATTCTCTTGCATGCTCGCTCGACTCGCTAGCTAGCTATCGCGAAACTTTCTTGGTCGCTCGTCAGGCTAGCTAGTTCGCTATTCTCTTGCATGCTCGCTCGACTCGCTAGCTAGCTATCGCGAAACTTTCTTGGTCGCTCGTCAGGCTAGCTAGTTCGCTATTCTCTTGCATGCTCGCTCGACTCGCTAGCTAGCTATCCCGAAACTTTCTTGGTCGCTCGTCAGGCTAGCTAGTTCGCTATTCGCTTGAATGCTCGCTCGACTCGCTAGCTAGCTATCCCGAAACTTTCTTGGTCGCTCGTCAGGCTAGCTAGTTCGCTATTCCCTTGCATGCTCGCTCGACTCGCTAGGTAGCTATCGCGAATCATTCATGCTCACTTGTCAGGCTACCTAGCTATCGCGAAAATTTCTTGGTCGCTCGTCAGGCTAGCTAGTTCGCTATTCTCTTGCATGCTCGCTCGACTCGCTAGCTAGCTATCCCGAAACTTTCTTGGTCGCTCGTCAGGCTAGCTAGTTCGCTATTCCCTTGCATGCTCGCTCGACTCGCTAGCTAGCTATCCCGAAACTTTCTTGCTCACTTGTCATTTTAGCTAGTTCACTATTCCCATGTGTAGTCGCTCGACTCGCTAGCTACCTGGATAGTTTCATGCTCGCTCGACTCGCTAGGTAGCTATCGCGAATCATTCATGCTCACTTGGCCGGCTACCTAGCTATGGCGAAACTTTCTTGGTCGCTCGTCAGGCTAGCTAGTTCGCTATTCCCTTGCATGCTCGCTCGACTCGCTAGCTAGCTATCCCGAAATTTTCTTGCTCACTCGTCCGGCTAGCTAGTTCGCTATTCTCTTGGATGCTCGCGAGACTCGCTAGCTAACTATCCCGAAACTTTCTTGCTCACCCATCAGGGTAGCTAGTTCGCTATTCCCTCGCATGCTCGCTCGACTCGCTAGGTAGCTATCGCGAAACACTCATGCTCACTTGTCAGGCTACCTAGCTATCGCGAAAATTTCTTGGTCGCTCGTCAGGCTAGCTAGTTCGCTATTCTCTTGCATGCTCGCTCGACTCGCTAGCTAGCTATCGCGAAACTTTCTTGGTCGCTCGTCAGGCTAGCTAGTTCGCTATTCTCTTGCATGCTCGCTCGACTCGCTAGCTAGCTATCCCGAAATTTTCTTGCTCACTCGTCCGGCTAGCTAGTTCGCTATTCTCTTGCATGCTCGCTCGACTCGCTAGCTAGCTATCGCGAAACTTTCTTGCTCACTTGTCAGGCTAGCTAGCTATCGCGAAACTTTCTTGGTCGCTCATCAGGCTAGCTAGTTCGCTATTCTCTTGCATGCTCGCTCGACTCGCTAGCTAGCTATCCCGAAACTTTCTTGGTCGCTCGTCAGGCTAGCTAGTTCGCTATTCTCTTGCATGCTCGCTCGACTCGCTAGCTAGCTATCGCGAAACTTTCTTGGTCGCTCGTCAGGCTAGCTAGTTCGCTATTCTCTTGCATGCTCGCTCGACTCGCTAGCTAGCTATCCCGAAACTTTCTTGGTCGCTCGTCAGGCTAGCTAGTTCGCTATTCTCTTGCATGCTCGCTCGACTCGCTAGCTAGCTATCCCGAAACTTTCTTGGTCGCTCGTCAGGCTAGCTAGTTCGCTATTCCCTTGCATGCTCGCTCGACTCGCTAGCTAGCTATCGCGAAACTTTCTTGCTCACTTGTCAGGCTAGCTAGTTCACTATTCCCATGCGTAGTCGCTCGACTCGCTAGCTAGCTATCGCGAAACTTTCTTGGTCGCTCATCAGGCTAGCTAGTTCGCTATTCTCTTGCATGCTCGCTCGACTCGCTAGCTAGCTATCGCGAAACTTTCTTGGTCGCTCGTCAGGCTAGCTAGTTCGCTATTCTCTTGCATGCTCGCTCGACTCGCTAACTAGCTATCGCGAAACTTTCTTGGTCGCTCGTCAGGCTAGCTAGTTCGCTATTCCCTTGCATGCTCTCTCGACTCGCTAGCTAGCTATCGCGAAACTTTCTTGCTCACCCATCAGGCTAGCTAGTTCGCTATTCTCTTGCATGCTCGCTCGACTCGCTAGCTAGCTATCCCGAAACTTTCTTGGTCGCTCGTCAGGCTAGCTAGTTCGCTATTCGCTTGAATGCTCGCTCGACTCGCTAGCTAGCTATCCCGAAACTTTCTTGGTCGCTCATCAGGCTAGCTAGTTCGCTATTCTCTTGCATGCTCGCTCGACTCGCTAGCTAGCTATCCCGAAACTTTCTTGGTCGCTCGTCAGGCTAGCTAGTTCGCTATTCCTTGCATGCTCGCTCGACTCGCTAGCTAGCTATCGCGAAACTTTCTTGGTCGCTCATCAGGCTAGCTAGTTCGCTATTCTCTTGCATGCTCGCTCGACTCGCTAACTAGCTATCGCGAAACTTTCTTGGTCGCTCGTCAGGCTAGCTAGTTCGCTATTCTCTTGCATGCTCGCTCGACTCGCTAGCTAGCTATCCCGAAACTTTCTTGGTCGCTCGTCAGGCTAGCTAGTTCGCTATTCGCTTGAATGCTCGCTCGACTCGCTAGCTAGCTATCCCGAAACTTTCTTGGTCGCTCGTCAGGCTAGCTAGTTCGCTATTCCCTTGCATGCTCGCTCGACTCGCTAGGTAGCTATCGCGAATCATTCATGCTCACTTGTCAGGCTACCTAGCTATCGCGAAAATTTCTTGGTCGCTCGTCAGGCTAGCTAGTTCGCTATTCTCTTGCATGCTCGCTCGACTCGCTAGCTAGCTATCCCGAAACTTTCTTGGTCGCTCGTCAGGCTAGCTAGTTCGCTATTCCCTTGCATGCTCGCTCGACTCGCTAGCTAGCTAGCCCGAAACTTTCTTGCTCACTTGTCAGGCTAGCTAGTTCACTATTCCCATGCGTTGTCGCCCGACTCGCTAGCTACCTGGATAGTTTCATGATCGCTCGACTCGCTAGCTAGCTATCCCGAAACTTTCTTGGTCGCTCGTCAGGCTAGCTAGTTCGCTATTCCTTGCAAGCTCGCTTGACTCGCTAGCTAGCTATCGCGAAACTTTCTTGGTCGCTCGTCAGGCTAGCTAGTTCGCTATTCCCTTGCATGCTCGCTCGACTCGCTAGCTAGCTATCCCGAAACTTTCTTGGTCGCTCGTCAGGCTAGCTAGTTCGCTATTCCCTTGCATGCTCGCTCGACTCGCTAGCTAGCTATCCCGAAATTTTCTTGCTCACTCGTCCGGCTAGCTAGTTCGCTATTCTCTTGGATGCTCGCGAGACTCGCTAGCTAACTATCCCGAAACTTTCTTGCTCACCCATCAGGGTAGCTAGTTCGCTATTCCCTCGCATGCTCGCTCGACTCGCTAGGTAGCTATCGCGAAACACTCATGCTCACTTGTCAGGCTACCTAGCTATCGCGAAAATTTCTTGGTCGCTCGTCAGGCTAGCTAGTTCGCTATTCTCTTGCATGCTCGCTCGACTCGCTAGCTAGCTATCGCGAAACTTTCTTGGTCGCTCGTCAGGCTAGCTAGTTCGCTATTCTCTTGCATGCTCGCTCGACTCGCTAGCTAGCTATCGCGAAACTTTCTTGGTCGCTCATCAGGCTAGCTAGTTCGCTATTCCCTTGCATGCTCTCTCGACTCGCTAGCTAGCTATCGCGAAACTTTCTTGCTCACTTGTCAGGCTAGCTAGTTCGCTATTCCCTTGAATGCTCTTTCGACTCGCTAGGTAGCTATCCCGAAACATTCTTGGTCGCTCGTCAGGCTGGCTAGTTCGCTATTCCCTTGCATGCTCGCTCGACTCGCTAGCTAGCTATCCCGAAATTTTCTTGCTCACTCGTCAGGCTAGCTAGTTCGCTATTCTCTTGGATGCTCGCTCGACTCGCTAGCTAGCTATCCCGAAACTTTCTTGCTCACCCATCAGGCTAGCTAGTTCGCTATTCTCTTGCATGCTCGCTCGACTCGCTAGCTAGCTATCCCGAAACTTTCTTGGTCGCTCGTCAGGCTAGCTAGTTCGCTATTCTCTTGCATGCTCGCTCGACTCGCTAGCTAGCTATCGCGAAACTTTCTTGGTCGCTCATCAGGCTAGCTAGTTCGCTATTCTCTTGCATGCTCGCTCGACTCGCTAACTAGCTATCGCGAAACTTTCTTGGTCGCTCGTCAGGCTAGCTAGTTCGCTATTCTCTTGCATGCTCGCTCGACTCGCTAGGTAGCTATCGCGAATCATTCATGCTCACTTGTCAGGCTACCTAGCTATCGCGAAACTTTCTTGGTCGCTCGTCAGGCTAGCTAGTTCGCTATTCTCTTGCATGCTCGCTCGACTCGCTAGCTAGCTATCCCGAAACTTTCTTGGTCGCTCGTCAGGCTAGCTAGTTCGCTATTCGCTTGAATGCTCGCTCGACTCGCTAGCTAGCTATCCCGAAACTTTCTTGGTCGCTCGTCAGGCTAGCTAGTTCGCTATTCCCTTGCATGCTCGCTCGACTCGCTAGGTAGCTATCGCGAATCATTCATGCTCACTTGTCAGGCTACCTAGCTATCGCGAAAATTTCTTGGTCGCTCGTCAGGCTAGCTAGTTCGCTATTCTCTTGCATGCTCGCTCGACTCGCTAGCTAGCTATCCCGAAACTTTCTTGGTCGCTCGTCAGGCTAGCTAGTTCGCTATTCCCTTGCATGCTCGCTCGACTCGCTAGGTAGCTATCGCGAATCATTCATGCTCACTTGTCAGGCTACCTAGCTATCGCGAAACTTTCTTGGTCGCTCGTCAGGCTAGCTAGTTCGCTATTCTCTTGCATGCTCGCTCGACTCGCTAGCTAGCTATCCCGAAACTTTCTTGGTCGCTCGTCAGGCTAGCTAGTTCGCTATTCCCTTGCATGCTCGCTCGACTCGCTAGGTAGCTATCGCGAATCATTCATGCTCACTTGTCAGGCTACCTAGCTATCGCGAAACTTTCTTGGTCGCTCGTCAGGCTAGCTAGTTCGCTATTCTCTTGCATGCTCGCTCGACTCGCTAGCTAGCTATCCCGAAACTTTCTTGGTCGCTCGTCAGGCTAGCTAGTTCGCTATTCCCTTGCATGCTCGCTCGACTCGCTAGGTAGCTATCCCGAAACTTTCTTGGTCGCTCGTCAGGCTAGCTAGTTCGCTATTCCCTTGCATGCTCGCTCGACTCGCTAGCTAGCTATCCCGAAATCTTCTTGCTCACTCGTCAGGCTAGCTAGTTCGCTATTCCCTTGCATGCTCGCTCGACTCGCTAGGTAGCTATCGCGAATCATTCATGCTCACTTGTCAGGCTACCTAGCTATCGCGAAAATTTCTAGGTCGCTCGTCCGGCTAGCTAGTTCGCTATTCTCTTGGATGCTCGCGAGACTCGCTAGCTAACTATCCCGAAACTTTCTTGCTCACCCATCAGGGTAGCTAGTTCGCTATTCCCTCGCATGCTCGCTCGACTCGCTAGGTAGCTATCGCGAAACACTCATGCTCACTTGTCAGGCTACCTAGCTATCGCGAAAATTTCTTGGTCGCTCGTCAGGCTAGCTAGTTCGCTATTCTCTTGCATGCTCGCTCGACTCGCTAGCTAGCTATCGCGAAACTTTCTTGGTCGCTCGTCAGGCTAGCTAGTTCGCTATTCTCTTGCATGCTCGCTCGACTCGCTAGCTAGCTATCCCGAAACTTTCTTGGTCGCTCGTCAGGCTAGCTAGTTCGCTATTCTCTTGCATGCTCGCTCGACTCGCTAACTAGCTATCGCGAAACTTTCTTGGTCGCTCATCAGGCTAGCTAGTTCGCTATTCGCTTGAATGCTCGCTCGACTCGCTAGCTAGCTATCGCGAAACTTTCTTGGTCGCTCTTCAGGCTAGCTAGTTCGCTATTCCCTTGAATGCTCGCTCGACTCGCTAGGTAGCTATCCCGAAACATTCTTGGTCGCTCGTCAGGCTGGCTAGTTCGCTATTCCCTTGCATGCTCGCTCGACTCGCTAGCTAGCTATCCCGAAATTTTCTTGCTCACTCGTCCGGCTAGCTAGTTCGCTATTCTCTTGGATGCTCGCGAGACTCGCTAGCTAACTACCCGAAACTTTCTTGCTCACCCATCAGGGTAGCTAGTTCGCTATTCCCTCGCATGCTCGCTCGACTCGCTAGGTAGCTATCGCGAAACACTCATGCTCACTTGTCAGGCTACCTAGCTATCGCGAAAATTTCTTGGTCGCTCGTCAGGCTAGCTAGTTCGCTATTCCCTTGCATGCTCGCTCGACTCGCTAGCTAGCTATCCCGAAATTTTCTTGCTCACTCGTCCGGCTAGCTAGTTCGCTATTCTCTTGGATGCTCGCGAGACTCGCTAGCTAACTATCCCGAAACTTTCTTGCTCACCCATCAGGCTAGCTAGTTCGCTATTCCCTCGCATGCTCGCTCGACTCGCTAGGTAGCTATCGCGAAACACTCATGCTCACTTGTCAGGCTACCTAGCTATCGCGAAAATTTCTTGGTCGCTCGTCAGGCTAGCTAGTTCGCTATTCCCTTGCATGCTCGCTCGACTCGCTAGCTAGCTATCCCGAAACTTTCTTGGTCGCTCGTCAGGCTAGCTAGTTCGCTATTCTCTTGCATGCTCGCTCGACTCGCTAGCTAGCTATCGCGAAACTTTCTTGCTCGCTCATCAGGCTAGCTAGTTCGCTATTCTCTTGCATGCTCGCTCGACTCGCTAGCTAGCTATCCCGAAACTTTCTTGGTCGCTCGTCAGGCTAGCTAGTTCGCTATTCTCTTGCATGCTCGCTCGACTCGCTAGCTAGCTATCGCGAAACTTTCTTGGTCGCTCATCAGGCTAGCTAGTTCGCTATTCTCTTGCATGCTCGCTCGACTCGCTAGCTAGCTATCGCGAAACTTTCTTGGTCGCTCGTCAGGCTAGCTAGTTCGCTATTCTCTTGCATGCTCGCTCGACTCGCTAGCTAGCTATCGCGAAACTTTCTTGGTCGCTCGTCAGGCTAGCTAGTTCGCTATTCTCTTGCATGCTCGCTCGACTCGCTAGCTAGCTATCCCGAAACTTTCTTGGTCGCTCGTCAGGCTAGCTAGTTCGCTATTCTCTTGCATGCTCGCTCGACTCGCTAGCTAGCTATCGCGAAACTTTCTTGCTCACTTGTCAGGCTAGCTAGTTCGCTATTCTCTTGCATGCTCGCTCGACTCGCTAACTAGCTATCGCGAAACTTTCTTGGTCGCTCGTCAGGCTAGCTAGTTCGCTATTCTCTTGCATGCTCGCTCGACTCGCTAGCTAGCTATCGCGAAACTTTCTTGGTCGCTCGTCAGGCTAGCTAGTTCGCTATTCTCTTGCATGCTCGCTCGACTCGCTAGCTAGCTATCGCGAAACTTTCTTGGTCGCTCATCAGGCTAGCTAGTTCGCTATTCTCTTGCATGCTCGCTCGACTCGCTAGCTAGCTATCCCGAAACTTTCTTGGTCGCTCGTCAGGCTAGCTAGTTCGCTATTCTCTTGCATGCTCGCTCGACTCGCTAGCTAGCTATCGCGAAACTTTCTTGGTCGCTCATCAGGCTAGCTAGTTCGCTATTCTCTTGCATGCTCGCTCGACTCGCTAGCTAGCTATCGCGAAACTTTCTTGGTCGCTCGTCAGGCTAGCTAGTTCGCTATTCTCTTGCATGCTCGCTCGACTCGCTAGCTAGCTATCCCGAAACTTTCTTGGTCGCTCGTCAGGCTAGCTAGTTCGCTATTCGCTTGAATGCTCGCTCGACTCGCTAGCTAGCTATCCCGAAACTTTCTTGGTCGCTCGTCAGGCTAGCTAGTTCGCTATTCCCTTGCATGCTCGCTCGACTCGCTAGCTAGCTATCGCGAAACTTTCTTGGTCGCTCGTCAGGCTAGCTAGTTCGCTATTCTCTTGCATGCTCGCTCGACTCGCTAGCTAGCTATCCCGAAACTTTCTTGGTCGCTCGTCAGGCTAGCTAGTTCGCTATTCTCTTGAATGCTCGCTCGACTCGCTAGCTAGCTATCCCGAAACTTTCTTGGTCGCTCGTCAGGCTAGCTAGTTCGCTATTCCCTTGCATGCTCGCTCGACTCGCTAGGTAGCTATCGCGAATCATTCATGCTCACTTGTCAGGCTACCTAGCTATCGCGAAAATTTCTTGGTCGCTCGTCAGGCTAGCTAGTTCGCTATTCTCTTGCATGCTCGCTCGACTCGCTAGCTAGCTATCCCGAAACTTTCTTGGTCGCTCGTCAGGCTAGCTAGTTCGCTATTCTCTTGCATGCTCGCTCGACTCGCTAGCTAGCTATCCCGAAACTTTCTTGGTCGCTCGTCAGGCTAGCTAGTTCGCTATTCCTTGCATGCTCGCTCGACTCGCTAGCTAGCTATCGCGAAACTTTCTTGCTCGCTCGTCAGGCTAGCTAGTTCGCTATTCTCTTGCATGCTCGCTCGACTCGCTAGCTAGCTATCGCGAAACTTTCTTGGTCGCTCGTCAGGCTAGCTAGTTCGCTATTCTCTTGCATGCTCGCTCGACTCGCTAGCTAGCTATCCCGAAACTTTCTTGGTCGCTCGTCAGGCTAGCTAGTTCGCTATTCTCTTGCATGCTCGCTCGACTCGCTAGCTAGCTATCGCGAAACTTTCTTGGTCGCTCATCAGGCTAGCTAGTTCGCTATTCTCTTGCATGCTCGCTCGACTCGCTAGCTAGCTATCCCGAAACTTTCTTGGTCGCTCGTCAGGCTAGCTAGTTCGCTATTCTCTTGCATGCTCGCTCGACTCGCTAGCTAGCTATCGCGAAACTTTCTTGGTCGCTCATCAGGCTAGCTAGTTCGCTATTCTCTTGCATGCTCGCTCGACTCGCTAGCTAGCTATCGCGAAACTTTCTTGGTCGCTCGTCAGGCTAGCTAGTTCGCTATTCTCTTGCATGCTCGCTCGACTCGCTAGCTAGCTATCCCGAAACTTTCTTGGTCGCTCGTCAGGCTAGCTAGTTCGCTATTCGCTTGCATGCTCGCTCGACTCGCTAGCTAGCTATCCCGAAACTTTCTTGGTCGCTCGTCAGGCTAGCTAGTTCGCTATTCCCTTGCATGCTCGCTCGACTCGCTAACTAGCTATCGCGAAACTTTCTTGGTCGCTCGTCAGGCTAGCTAGTTCGCTATTCTCTTGCATGCTCGCTCGACTCGCTAGCTAGCTATCCCGAAACTTTCTTGGTCGCTCGTCAGGCTAGCTAGTTCGCTATTCTCTTGAATGCTCGCTCGACTCGCTAGCTAGCTATCCCGAAACTTTCTTGGTCGCTCGTCAGGCTAGCTAGTTCGCTATTCCCTTGCATGCTCGCTCGACTCGCTAGGTAGCTATCGCGAATCATTCATGCTCACTTGTCAGGCTACCTAGCTATCGCGAAAATTTCTTGGTCGCTCGTCAGGCTAGCTAGTTCGCTATTCTCTTGCATGCTCGCTCGACTCGCTAGCTAGCTATCCCGAAACTTTCTTGGTCGCTCGTCAGGCTAGCTAGTTCGCTATTCGCTTGCATGCTCGCTCGACTCGCTAGCTAGCTATCCCGAAACTTTCTTGGTCGCTCGTCAGGCTAGCTAGTTCGCTATTCCCTTGCATGCTCGCTCGACTCGCTAGCTAGCTATCCCGAAACTTTCTTGGTCGCTCGTCAGGCTAGCTAGTTCGCTATTCTCTTGCATGCTCGCTCGACTCGCTAGCTAGCTATCGCGAAACTTTCTTGCTCGCTCATCAGGCTAGCTAGTTCGCTATTCTCTTGCATGCTCGCTCGACTCGCTAGCTAGCTATCCCGAAACTTTCTTGGTCGCTCGTCAGGCTAGCTAGTTCGCTATTCTCTTGCATGCTCGCTCGACTCGCTAGCTAGCTATCGCGAAACTTTCTTGGTCGCTCATCAGGCTAGCTAGTTCGCTATTCTCTTGCATGCTCGCTCGACTCGCTAGCTAGCTATCGCGAAACTTTCTTGGTCGCTCGTCAGGCTAGCTAGTTCGCTATTCTCTTGCATGCTCGCTCGACTCGCTAGCTAGCTATCCCGAAACTTTCTTGGTCGCTCGTCAGGCTAGCTAGTTCGCTATTCTCTTGCATGCTCGCTCGACTCGCTAGCTAGCTATCCCGAAACTTTCTTGGTCGCTCGTCAGGCTAGCTAGTTCGCTATTCTCTTGCATGCTCGCTCGACTCGCTAGCTAGCTATCCCGAAACTTCCTTGCTCGCTCGTCAGGCTAGCTAGTTCGCTATTCCCTTGCATGCTCGCTCGACTCGCTAGCTAGCTATCGCGAAACTTTCTTGCTCGCTCGTCAGGCTAGCTAGTTCGCTATTCTCTTGCATGCTCGCTCGACTCGCTAGCTAGCTATCCCGAAACTTTCTTGGTCGCTCGTCAGGCTAGCTAGTTCGCTATTCTCTTGCATGCTCGCTCGACTCGCTAGCTAGCTATCGCGAAACTTTCTTGCTCACTTGTCAGGCTACCTAGCTATCGCGAATATTTCTTGGTCGCTCGTCAGGCTAGCTAGTTCGCTATTCTCTTGCATGCTCGCTCGACTCGCTAACTAGCTATCGCGAAACTTTCTTGGTCGCTCATCAGGCTAGCTAGTTCGCTATTCCCTTGAATGCTCTTTCGACTCGCTAGCTAGCTATCGCGAAACTTTCTTGGTCGCTCATCAGGCTAGCTAGTTCGCTATTCCCTTGAATGCTCTTTCGACTCGCTAGGTAGCTATCCCGAAACATTCTTGGTCGCTCGTCAGGCTGGCTAGTTCGCTATTCCCTTGCATGCTCGCTCGACTCGCTAGCTAGCTATCCCGAAATTTTCTTGCTCACTCGTCAGGCTAGCTAGTTCGCTATTCTCTTGGATGCTCGCTCGACTCGCTAGCTAGCTATCCCGAAACTTTCTTGGTCGCTCGTCAGGCTAGCTAGTTCGCTATTCTCTTGCATGCTCGCTCGACTCGCTAGCTAGCTATCGCGAAACTTTCTTGGTCGCTCGTCAGGCTAGCTAGTTCGCTATTCTCTTGCATGCTCGCTCGACTCGCTAGCTAGCTATCCCGAAACTTTCTTGGTCGCTCGTCAGGCTAGCTAGTTCGCTATTCCCTTGCATGCTCGCTCGACTCGCTAGGTAGCTATCGCGAATCATTCATGCTCACTTGTCAGGCTACCTAGCTATCGCGAAAATTTCTTGGTCGCTCGTCAGGCTAGCTAGTTCGCTATTCTCTTGCATGCTCGCTCGACTCGCTAACTAGCTATCCCGAAACTTTCTTGGTCGCTCGTCAGGCTAGCTAGTTCGCTATTCGCTTGAATGCTCGCTCGACTCGCTAGCTAGCTATCCCGAAACTTTCTTGGTCGCTCGTCAGGCTAGCTAGTTCGCTATTCCCTTGCATGCTCGCTCGACTCGCTAGGTAGCTATCGCGAATCATTCATGCTCACTTGTCAGGCTACCTAGCTATCGCGAAAATTTCTTGGTCGCTCGTCAGGCTAGCTAGTTCGCTATTCTCTTGAATGCTCGCTCGACTCGCTAGCTAGCTATCCCGAAACTTTCTTGGTCGCTCGTCAGGCTAGCTAGTTCGCTATTCCCTTGCATGCTCGCTCGACTCGCTAGGTAGCTATCGCGAATCATTCATGCTCACTTGTCAGGCTACCTAGCTATCGCGAAACTTTCTTGGTCGCTCGTCAGGCTAGCTAGTTCGCTATTCTCTTGCATGCTCGCTCGACTCGCTAGCTAGCTATCCCGAAACTTTCTTGGTCGCTCGTCAGGCTAGCTAGTTCGCTATTCCCTTGAATGCTCGCTCGACTCGCTAGGTAGCTATCCCGAAACTTTCTTGGTCGCTCGTCAGGCTAGCTAGTTCGCTATTCCCTTGCATGCTCGCTCGACTCGCTAGCTAGCTATCCCGAAATCTTCTTGCTCACTCGTCAGGCTAGCTAGTTCGCTATTCCCTTGCATGCTCGCTCGACTCGCTAGGTAGCTATCGCGAATCATTCATGCTCACTTGTCAGGCTACATAGCTATCGCGAAAATTTCTAGGTCGCTCGTCCGGCTAACTAGTTCGCTATTCTCTTGGATGCTCGCGAGACTAGCTAGCTAACTATCCCGAAACTTTCTTGCTCACCCATCAGGGTAGCTAGTTCGCTATTCCCTCGCATGCTCACTCGACTCGCAAGGTAGCTATCGCGAAACACTCATGCTCACTTGTCAGGCTACCCAGCTATCGCGAAAGTTTCTTGGTCGCTCGTCAGGCTAGCTAGTTCGCTATTCCCTTGCATGCTCGCTCGACTCGCTAGCTAGCTATCCCGAAATTTTCTTGCTCACTCGTCCGGCTAGCTAGTTCGCTATTCTCTTGGATGCTCGCGAGACTCGCTAGCTAACTATCCCGAAACTTTCTTGCTCACCCATCAGGGTAGCTAGTTCGCTATTCCCTCGCATGCTCGCTCGACTCGCTAGGTAGCTATCGCGAAACACTCATGCTCACTTGTCAGGCTACCTAGCTATCGCGAAAATTTCTTGGTCGCTCGTCAGGCTAGCTAGTTCGCTATTCTCTTGCATGCTCGCTCGACTCGCTAGCTAGCTATCGCGAAACTTTCTTGGTCGCTCGTCAGGCTAGCTAGTTCGCTATTCTCTTGCATGCTCGCTCGACTCGCTAGCTAGCTATCCCGAAACTTTCTTGGTCGCTCGTCAGGCTAGCTAGTTCGCTATTCTCTTGCATGCTCGCTCGACTCGCTAACTAGCTATCGCGAAACTTTCTTGGTCGCTCATCAGGCTAGCTATTTCGCTATTCGCTTGAATGCTCGCTCGACTCGCTAGCTAGCTATCGCCAAACTATCTTGGTCGCTCTTCAGGCTAGCTAGTTCGCTATTCCCTTGAATGCTCTTTCGACTCGCTAGGTAGCTATCCCGAAACATTCTTGGTCGCTCGTCAGGCTGGCTAGTTCGCTATTCCCTTGCATGCTCGCTCGACTCGCTAGCTAGCTATCCCGAAATTTTCTTGCTCACTCGTCCGGCTAGCTAGTTCGCTATTCTCTTGGATGCTCGCGAGACTCGCTAGCTAACTATCCCGAAACTTTCTTGCTCACCCATCAGGGTAGCTAGTTCGCTATTCCCTCGCATGCTCGCTCGACTCGCTAGGTAGCTATCGCGAAACACTCATGCTCACTTGTCAGGCTACCTAGCTATCGCGAAAATTTCTTGGTCGCTCGTCAGGCTAGCTAGTTCGCTATTCCCTTGCATGCTCGCTCGACTCGCTAGCTAGCTATCCCGAAATTTTCTTGCTCACTCGTCCGGCTAGCTAGTTCGCTATTCTCTTGGATGCTCGCGAGACTCGCTAGCTAACTATCCCGAAACTTTCTTGCTCACCCATCAGGCTAGCTAGTTCGCTATTCCCTCGCATGCTCGCTCGACTCGCTAGGTAGCTATCGCGAAACACTCATGCTCACTTGTCAGGCTACCTAGCTATCGCGAAAATTTCTTGGTCGCTCGTCAGGCTAGCTAGTTCGCTATTCCCTTGCATGCTCGCTCGACTCGCTAGCTACCTGGATAGTTTCATGCTAGCTCGACTCGCTAGCTAGCTATCGCGAAACTTTCTTGCTCACTTGTCAGGCTAGCTAGCTATCGCGAAACTTTCTTGGTCGCTCGTCAGGCTAGCTAGTTCGCTATTCTCTTGCATGCTCGCTCGACTCGCTAACTAGCTATCCCGAAACTTTCTTGGTCGCTCGTCAGGCTAGCTAGTTCGCTATTCCCTTGCATGCTCGCTCGACTCGCTAGCTAGCTATCCCGAAACTTTCTTGGTCGCTCGTCAGGCTAGCTAGTTCGCTATTCTCTTGCATGCTCGCTCGACTCGCTAGCTAGCTATCCCGAAACTTTCTTGCTCGCTCGTCAGGCTAGCTAGTTCGCTATTCTCTTGCATGCTCGCTCGACTCGCTAGCTAGCTATCGCGAAACTTTCTTGCTCGCCCATCAGGCTAGCTAGTTCGCTATTCTCTTGCATGCTCGCTCGACTCGCTAGCTAGCTATCCCGAAACTTTCTTGGTCGCTCGTCAGGCTAGCTAGTTCGCTATTCCCTTGCATGCTCGCTCGACTCGCTAGCTAGCTATCGCGAAACTTTCTTGGTCGCTCATCAGGCTAGCTAGTTCGCTATTCTCTTGCATGCTCGCTCGACTCGCTAACTAGCTATCCGCGAAACTTTCTTGGTCGCTCGTCAGGCTAGCTAGTTCGCTATTCTCTTGCATGCTCGCTCGACTCGCTAGCTAGCTATCCCGAAACTTTCTTGGTCGCTCGTCAGGCTAGCTAGTTCGCTATTCTCTTGCATGCTCGCTCGACTCGCTAGCTAGCTATCGCGAAACTTTCTTGGTCGCTCGTCAGGCTAGCTAGTTCGCTATTCTCTTGCATGCTCGCTCGACTCGCTAACTAGCTATCGCGAAACTTTCTTGGTCGCTCATCAGGCTAGCTAGTTCGCTATTCCCTTGCATGCTCGCTCGACTCGCTAGCTAGCTATCGCGAAACTTTCTTGCTCACTTGTCAGGCTAGCTAGTTCGCTATTCCCTTGAATGCTCTTTCGACTCGCTAGGTAGCTATCCCGAAACTTTCTTGGTCGCTCGTCAGGCTGGCTAGTTCGCTATTCCCTTGCATGCTCGCTCGACTCGCTAGCTAGCTATCCCGAAATTTTCTTGCTCACTCGTCAGGCTAGCTAGTTCGCTATTCTCTTGCATGCTCGCTCGACTCGCTAGCTAGCTATCCCGAAACTTTCTTGGTCGCTCGTCAGGCTAGCTAGTTCGCTATTCTCTTGCATGCTCGCTCGACTCGCTAGCTAGCTATCGCGAAACTTTCTTGGTCGCTCGTCAGGCTAGCTAGTTCGCTATTCTCTTGCATGCTCGCTCGACTCGCTAGCTAGCTATCCCGAAACTTTCTTGGTCGCTCGTCAGGCTAGCTAGTTCGCTATTCCCTTGCATGCTCGCTCGACTCGCTAGGTAGCTATCGCGAATCATTCATGCTCACTTGTCAGGCTACCTAGCTATCGCGAAAATTTCTTGGTCGCTCGTCAGGCTAGCTAGTTCGCTATTCTCTTGCATGCTCGCTCGACTCGCTAGCTAGCTATCCCGAAACTTTCTTGGTCGCTCGTCAGGCTAGCTAGTTCGCTATTCGCTTGAATGCTCGCTCGACTCGCTAGCTAGCTATCCCGAAACTTTCTTGGTCGCTCGTCAGGCTAGCTAGTTCGCTATTCCCTTGCATGCTCGCTCGACTCGCTAGGTAGCTATCGCGAATCATTCATGCTCACTTGTCAGGCTACCTAGCTATCGCGAAAATTTCTTGGTCGCTCGTCAGGCTAGCTAGTTCGCTATTCTCTTGCATGCTCGCTCGACTCGCTAGCTAGCTATCCCGAAACTTTCTTGGTCGCTCGTCAGGCTAGCTAGTTCGCTATTCCCTTGCATGCTCGCTCGACTCGCTAGGTAGCTATCGCGAATCATTCATGCTCACTTGTCAGGCTACCTAGCTATCGCGAAACTTTCTTGGTCGCTCGTCAGGCTAGCTAGTTCGCTATTCTCTTGCATGCTCGCTCGACTCGCTAGCTAGCTATCCCGAAACTTTCTTGGTCGCTCGTCAGGCTAGCTAGTTCGCTATTCCCTTGAATGCTCGCTCGACTCGCTAGCTAGCTATCCCGAAATTTTCTTGGTCGTTCGTCAGGCTAGCTAGTTCGCTATTCCCTTGCATGCTCGCTCGACTCGCTAGCTAGCTATCCCGAAATTTTCTTGCTCACTCGTCCGGCTAGCTAGTTCGCTATTCCCTTGCATGCTCGCTCGACTCGCTAGGTAGCTATCGCGAATCATTCATGCTCACTTGTCAGGCTACCTAGCTATCGCGAAAATTTCTTGGTCGCTCGTCAGGCTAGCTAGTTCGCTATTCCCTTGAATGCTCGCTCGACTCGCTAGCTAGCTATCCCGAAACTTTCTTGCTCACCCATCAGGGTAGCTAGTTCGCTATTCCCTCGCATGCTCGCTCGACTCGCTAGGTAGCTATCGCGAAACACTCATGCTCACTTGTCAGGCTACCCAGCTATCGCGAAAGTTTCTTGGTCGCTCGTCAGGCTAGCTAGTTCGCTATTCCCTTGCATGCTCGCTCGACTCGCTAGCTAGCTATCCCGAAATTTTCTTGCTCACTCGTCCGGCTAGCTAGTTCGCTATTCTCTTGGATGCTCGCGAGACTCGCTAGCTAACTATCCCGAAACTTTCTTGCTCACCCATCAGGCTAGCTAGTTCGCTATTCCCTCGCATGCTCGCTCGACTCGCTAGGTAGCTATCGCGAAACACTCATGCTCACTTGTCAGGCTACCTAGCTATCGCGAAAATTTCTTGGTCGCTCGTCAGGCTAGCTAGTTCGCTATTCTCTTGCATGCTCGCTCGACTCGCTAGCTAGCTATCGCGAAACTTTCTTGGTCGCTCGTCAGGCTAGCTAGTTCGCTATTCTCTTGCATGCTCGCTCGACTCGCTAGCTAGCTATCCCGAAACTTTCTTGGTCGCTCGTCAGGCTAGCTAGTTCGCTATTCTCTTGCATGCTCGCTCGACTCGCTAACTAGCTATCGCGAAACTTTCTTGGTCGCTCATCAGGCTAGCTATTTCGCTATTCGCTTGAATGCTCGCTCGACTCGCTAGCTAGCCATCGCCAAACTATCTTGGTCGCTCTTCAGGCTAGCTAGTTCGCTATTCCCTTGAATGCTCTTTCGACTCGCTAGGTAGCTATCCCGAAACATTCTTGGTCGCTCGTCAGGCTGGCTAGTTCGCTATTCCCTTGCATGCTCGCTCGACTCGCTAGCTAGCTATCCCGAAATTTTCTTGCTCACTCGTCCGGCTAGCTAGTTCGCTATTCTCTTGGATGCTCGCGAGACTCGCTAGCTAACTATCCCGAAACTTTCTTGCTCACCCATCAGGCTAGCTAGTTCGCTATTCCCTCGCATGCTCGCTCGACTCGCTAGGTAGCTATCGCGAAACACTCATGCTCACTTGTCAGGCTACCTAGCTATCGCGAAAATTTCTTGGTCGCTCGTCAGGCTAGCTAGTTCGCTATTCCCTTGCATGCTCGCTCGACTCGCTAGCTAGCTATCCCGAAATTTTCTTGCTCACTCGTCCGGCTAGCTAGTTCGCTATTCTCTTGGATGCTCGCGAGACTCGCTAGCTAACTATCCCGAAACTTTCTTGCTCACCCATCAGGCTAGCTAGTTCGCTATTCCCTCGCATGCTCGCTCGACTCGCTAGGTAGCTATCGCGAAACACTCATGCTCACTTGTCAGGCTACCTAGCTATCGCGAAAATTTCTTGGTCGCTCGTCAGGCTAGCTAGTTCACTATTCCCATGCGTTGTCGCCCGACTCGCTAGCTACCTGGATAGTTTCATGCTAGCTCGACTCGCTAGCTAGCTATCGCGAAACTTTCTTGGTCGCTCGTCAGGCTAGCTAGTTCGCTATTCCCTTGCATGCTCGCTCGACTCGCTAGCTAGCTATCGCGAAACTTTCTTGCTCACTTGTCAGGCTACCTAGCTATCGCGAATATTTCTTGGTCGCTCGTCAGGCTAGCTAGTTCGCTATTCTCTTGCATGCTCGCTCGACTCGCTAACTAGCTATCGCGAAACTTTCTTGGTCGCTCATCAGGCTAGCTATTTCGCTATTCGCTCGAATGCTCGCTCGACTCGCTAGCTAGCTATCCCGAAACTTTCTTGGTCGCTCTTCAGGCTAGCTAGTTCGCTATTCCCTTGAATGCTCTTTCGACTCGCTAGGTAGCTATCCCGAAACATTCTTGGTCGCTCGTCAGGCTGGCTAGTTCGCTATTCCCTTGCATGCTCGCTCGACTCGCTAGCTAGCTATCCCGAAATTTTCTTGCTCACTCGTCCGGCTAGCTAGTTCGCTATTCTCTTGGATGCTCGCGAGACTCGCTAGCTAACTATCCCGAAACTTTCTTGGTCGCTCATCAGGCTAGCTAGTTCGCTATTCTCTTGCATGCTCGCTCGACTCGCTAGCTAGCTATCCCGAAACTTTCTTGGTCGCTCGTCAGGCTAGCTAGTTCGCTATTCTCTTGCATGCTCGCTCGACTCGCTAGCTAGCTATCCCGAAACTTTCTTGGTCGCTCGTCAGGCTAGCTAGTTCGCTATTCCCTTGCATGCTCGCTCGACTCGCTAGGTAGCTATCGCGAATCATTCATGCTCACTTGTCAGGCTACCTAGCTATCGCGAAACTTTCTTGGTCGCTCGTCAGGCTAGCTAGTTCGCTATTCTCTTGCATGCTCGCTCGACTCGCTAGCTAGCTATCCCGAAACTTTCTTGGTCGCTCGTCAGGCTAGCTAGTTCGCTATTCGCTTGAATGCTCGCTCGACTCGCTAGCTAGCTATCCCGAAACTTTCTTGGTCGATCGTCATTCTAGCTAGTTCGCTATTTCCTTGCATGCTCGCTCGACTCGCTAGGTAGCTATCGCGAATCATTCATGCTCACTTGTCAGGCTACCTAGCTATCGCGAAACTTTCTTGGTCGCTCGTCAGGCTAGCTAGTTCGCTATTCTCTTGCATGCTCGCTCGACTCGCTAGCTAGCTATCCCGAAACTTTCTTGGTCGCTCGTCAGGCTAGCTAGTTCGCTATTCCCTTGCATGCTCGCTCGACTCGCTAGGTAGCTATCGCGAATCATTCATGCTCACTTGTCAGGCTACCTAGCTATCGCGAAACTTTCTTGGTCGCTCGTCAGGCTAGCTAGTTCGCTATTCTCTTGCATGCTCGCTCGACTCGCTAGCTAGCTATCCCGAAACTTTCTTGGTCGCTCGTCAGGCTAGCTAGTTCGCTATTCCCTTGCATGCTCGCTCGACTCGCTAGCTAGCTATCCCGAAACTTTCTTGGTCGCTCGTCAGGCTAGCTAGTTCGCTATTCCCTTGCATGCTCGCTCGACTCGCTAGCTAGCTATCCCGAAACTTTCTTGCTCGCTCGTCAGGCTAGCTAGTTCGCTATTCCCTTGCATGCTCGCTCGACTCGCTAGGTAGCTATCGCGAATCATTCATGCTCACTTGTCAGGCTACCTAGCTATCGCGAAAATTTCTTGGTCGCTCGTCAGGCTAGCTAGTTCGCTATTCTCTTGGATGCTCGCGAGACTCGCTAGCTAGCTATCGCGAAACTTTCTTGCTCACCCATCAGGCTAGCTAGTTCGCTATTCCCTCGCATGCTCGCTCGACTCGCTAGGTAGCTATCGCGAAACACTCATGCTCACTTGTCAGGCTACCTAGCTATCGCGAAAATTTCTTGGTCGCTCGTCAGGCTAGCTAGTTCGCTATTCCCTTGCATGCTCGCTCGACTCGCTAGCTAGCTATCCCGAAACTTTCTTGCTCGCTCGTCAGGCTAGCTAGTTCGCTATTCTCTTGCATGCTCGCTCGACTCGCTAGCTAGCTATCCCGAAACTTTCTTGCTCACCCATCAGGCTAGCTAGTTCGCTATTCTCTTGCATGCTCGCTCGACTCGCTAGCTAGCTATCCCGAAACTTTCTTGGTCGCTCGTCAGGCTAGCTAGTTCGCTATTCCCTTGCATGCTCGCTCGACTCGCTAGGTAGCTATCGCGAATCATTCATGCTCACTTGTCAGGCTACCTAGCTATCGCGAAACTTTCTTGGTCGCTCGTCAGGCTAGCTAGTTCGCTATTCTCTTGCATGCTCGCTCGACTCGCTAGCTAGCTATCCCGAAACTTTCTTGGTCGCTCGTCAGGCTAGCTAGTTCGCTATTCGCTTGAATGCTCGCTCGACTCGCTAGCTAGCTATCCCGAAACTTTCTTGGTCGCTCGTCAGGCTAGCTAGTTCGCTATTCCCTTGCATGCTCGCTCGACTCGCTAGGTAGCTATCGCGAATCATTCATGCTCACTTGTCAGGCTACCTAGCTATCGCGAAAATTTCTTGGTCGCTCGTCAGGCTAGCTAGTTCGCTATTCTCTTGAATGCTCGCTCGACTCGCTAGCTAGCTATCCCGAAACTTTCTTGGTCGCTCGTCAGGCTAGCTAGTTCGCTATTCCCTTGCATGCTCGCTCGACTCGCTAGGTAGCTATCGCGAATCATTCATGCTCACTTGGCCGGCTACCTAGCTATGGCGAAACTTTCTTGGTCGCTCGTCAGGCTAGCTAGTTCGCTATTCTCTTGCATGCTCGCTCGACTCGCTAGCTAGCTATCCCGAAACTTTCTTGGTCGCTCGTCAGGCTAGCTAGTTCGCTATTCCCTTGAATGCTCGCTCGACTCGCTAGCTAGCTATCCCGAAATTTTCTTGGTCGTTCGTCAGGCTAGCTAGTTCGCTATTCCCTTGCATGCTCGCTCGACTCGCTAGCTAGCTATCGCGAAAGTTTCTTGCTCACTCGTCAGGCTAGCTAGTTCGCTATTCCCTTGCATGCTCGCTCGACTCGCTAGGTAGCTATCGCGAATCATTCATGCTCACTTGTCAGGCTACCTAGCTATCGCGAAAATTTCTTGGTCGCTCGTCAGGCTAGCTAGTTCGCTATTCTCTTGGATGCTCGCGAGACTCGCTAGCTAACTATCCCGAAACTTTCTTGCTCACCCATCAGGCTAGCTAGTTCGCTATTCCCTCGCATGCTCGCTCGACTCGCTAGGTAGCTATCGCGAAACACTCATGCTCACTTGTCAGGCTACCCAGCTATCGCGAAAGTTTCTTGGTCGCTCGTCAGGCTAGCTAGTTCGCTATTCCCTTGCATGCTCGCTCGACTCGCTAGCTAGCTATCCCGAAATTTTCTTGCTCACTCGTCCGGCTAGCTAGTTCGCTATTCTCTTGGATGCTCGCGAGACTCGCTAGCTAACTATCCCGAAACTTTCTTGCTCACCCATCAGGGTAGCTAGTTCGCTATTCCCTCGCATGCTCGCTCGACTCGCTAGGTAGCTATCGCGAAACACTCATGCTCACTTGTCAGGCTACCTAGCTATCGCGAAAATTTCTTGGTCGCTCGTCAGGCTAGCTAGTTCGCTATTCTCTTGCATGCTCGCTCGACTCGCTAACTAGCTATCGCGAAACTTTCTTGGTCGCTCGTCAGGCTAGCTAGTTCGCTATTCTCTTGCATGCTCGCTCGACTCGCTAGCTAGCTATCCCGAAACTTTCTTGGTCGCTCGTCAGGCTAGCTAGTTCGCTATTCTCTTGCATGCTCGCTCGACTCGCTAACTAGCTATCGCGAAACTTTCTTGGTCGCTCATCAGGCTAGCTAGTTCGCTATTCGCTTGAATGCTCGCTCGACTCGCTAGCTAGCTATCGCGAAACTTTCTTGGTCGCTCGTCAGGCTAGCTAGTTCGCTATTCCCTTGAATGCTCGCTCGACTCGCTAAGTAGCTATCCCGAAACTTTCTTGGTCGCTCGTCAGGCTAGCTAGTTCGCTATTCCCTTGCATGCTCGCTCGACTCGCTAGCTAGCTATCCCGAAACTTTCTTGGTCGCTCGTCAGGCTAGCTAGTTCGCTATTCCCTTGCATGCTCGCTCGACTCGCTAGCTAGCTATCGCGAAACTTTCTTGCTCACTTGTCAGGCTACCTAGCTATCGCGAAAATTTCTTGGTCGCTCGTCAGGCTAGCTAGTTCGCTATTCTCTTGCATGCTCGCTCGACTCGCTAGCTAGCTATCCCGAAACTTTCTTGGTCGCTCGTCAGGCTAGCTAGTTCGCTATTCCCTTGCATGCTCGCTCGACTCGCTAGCTAGCTATCCCGAAACTTTCTTGCTCGCTCGTCAGGCTAGCTAGTTCGCTATTCTCTTGCATGCTCGCTCGACTCGCTAGCTAGCTATCCCGAAACTTTCTTGGTCGCTCGTCAGGCTAGCTAGTTCGCTATTCTCTTGCATGCTCGCTCGACTCGCTAGCTAGCTATCCCGAAACTTTCTTGGTCGCTCGTCAGGCTAGCTAGTTCGCTATTCCCTTGCATGCTCGCTCGACTCGCTAGGTAGCTATCGCGAATCATTCATGCTCACTTGTCAGGCTACCTAGCTATCGCGAAAATTTCTTGGTCGCTCGTCAGGCTAGCTAGTTCGCTATTCTCTTGCATGCTCGCTCGACTCGCTAGCTAGCTATCCCGAAACTTTCTTGGTCGCTCGTCAGGCTAGCTAGTTCGCTATTCCCTTGCATGCTCGCTCGACTCGCTAGCTAGCTATCCCGAAACTTTCTTGCTCACTTGTCAGGCTAGCTAGTTCACTATTCCCATGCGTAGTCGCTAGGTAGCTATCCCGAAACATTCTTGGTCGCTCGTCAGGCTAGCTAGTTCGCTATTCCCTTGCATGCTCGCTCGACTCGCTAGGTAGCTATCGCGAATCATTCATGCTCACTTGGCCGGCTACCTAGCTATCGCGAAACTTTCTTGGTCGCTCGTCAGGCTAGCTAGTTCGCTATTCTCTTGCATGCTCGCTCGACTCGCTAGGTAGCTATCCCGAAACATTCTTGGTCGCTCGTCAGGCTAGCTAGTTCGCTATTCCCTTGCATGCTCGCTCGACTCGCTAGCTAGCTATCCCGAAATTTTCTTGCTCACTCGTCCGGCTAGCTAGTTCGCTATTCTCTTGGATGCTCGCGAGACTCGCTAGCTAACTATCCCGAAACTTTCTTGCTCACCCATCAGGCTAGCTAGTTCGCTATTCCCTCGCATGCTCGCTCGACTCGCTAGGTAGCTATCGCGAAACACTCATGCTCACTTGTCAGGCTACCTAGCTATCGCGAAAATTTCTTGGTCGCTCGTCAGGCTAGCTAGTTCGCGATTCTCTTGCATGCTCGCTCGACTCGCTAGCTAGCTATCCCGAAACTTTCTTGCTCACTTGTCAGGCTAGCTAGTTCACTATTCCCATGCGTAGTCGCTCGACTCGCTAGCTACCTGGATAGTTTCATGCTAGCTCGACTCGCTAGCTAGCTATCGCGAAACTTTCTTGCTCACTTGTCAGGCTAGCTAGCTATCGCGAAACTTTCTTGGTCGCTCATCAGGCTAGCTAGTTCGCTATTCCCTTGAATGCTCGCTCGACTCGCTAGCTAGCTATCCCGAAACTTTCTTGGTCGCTCGTCAGGCTAGCTAGTTCGCTATTCCCTTGCATGCTCGCTCGACTCGCTAGGTAGCTATCGCGAATCATTCATGCTCACTTGTCAGGCTACCTAGCTATCGCGAATATTTCTTGGTCGCTCGTCAGGCTAGCTAGTTCGCTATTCTCTTGCATGCTCGCTCGACTCGCTAACTAGCTATCGCGAAACTTTCTTGGTCGCTCTTCAGGCTAGCTAGTTCGCTATTCCCTTGAATGCTCTTTCGACTCGCTAGGTAGCTATCCCGAAACATTCTTGGTCGCTCGTCAGGCTGGCTAGTTCGCTATTCCCTTGCATGCTCGCTCGACTCGCTAGCTAGCTATCCCGAAATTTTCTTGCTCACTCGTCCGGCTAGCTAGTTCGCTATTCTCTTGGATGCTCGCGAGACTCGCTAGCTAACTATCCCGAAACTTTCTTGCTCACCCATCAGGGTAGCTAGTTCGCTATTCCCTCGCATGCTCGCTCGACTCGCTAGGTAGCTATCGCGAAACACTCATGCTCACTTGTCAGGCTACCTAGCTATCGCGAAAATTTCTTGGTCGCTCGTCAGGCTAGCTAGTTCGCTATTCTCTTGCATGCTCGCTCGACTCGCTAGCTAGCCATCGCCAAACTATCTTGGTCGCTCTTCAGGCTAGCTAGTTCGCTATTCGCTTGAATGCTCGCTCGACTCGCTAAGTAGCTATCCCGAAACTTTCTGCCGACTCGCTCAGGCCGATAGCTAGTTCGCGCTATTCCCTGCATGCTCGCTCGACTCGCTAACTGGCTATCGCGAAACTTTCTTTCTCACTTGTCAGGCTAGCTAGTCTCGCTATTCGCGTTGAATGCTCGCTCGACTCGCTGAAAGCTAGCCCGGATGCTTCACTATCTTGCTCGACTCGCCAGGGTAGCTACCGCGAATTCATGCTCACTTGCATGCTAGCTATGGCGATACTGGTCGCTCGTCAGGCTTCATCGCCGATTCATTCGAACTCCGCGTCGACTCACAGCTAGCTGTCCCGAAAATTTTCTTGATCACTCGTCAGGCTAAGCCACAGTTCGCTATTCTTCTTTGTTGCCGCGAGAATCGCTAGCTAACTATCATGAAACTTTCTTGCTCACACATCAGGCTAGCTAGTTCGCTATTCCCTTGCATGCTCGCACGACTCGCTAGCTAGCAATCGCGAAACCCCATGCTCACTTGTCGCCCGCTACCTAGCTATTAGCGAGCTAAAATTTCTTGGTCATCGTCAGGCTAGCTAGTTCCGCTATTCTCTTTGCATGCTCGCCTCGACCGCTAGCCTATCGCGAAACTGCTGCTCAATTTGCCCGGATTAGCTAGTTCATGCGTTGTCGCTCGCTCAGGTCATGCCAGCTCGACTCGCTTTAGCTATCCTTGAAACTGCTCGCTGCCCGCTTGTCAGGCCAGCTAGCCATCGCGAAACATTTCTTGGTCGCTCGGTCGAGGCTTACTGGATTCCAGTCTGCCATTCCCCTTGCATGCTGGCTCGACTCGCTAGCTAGCTATCCCGAGGCATCTTCTGGTCGCTCGTCAGGCCAGCTGGTTCGCTATTCTCAGCATACCGCCTACCCGCGCATGCTCAGCCATCCCGATCTCTGGTCGCTAGTCAGGCTAGCTAGTTCGCCATCCTTGCATGCTCGTTGTCGCTAGCCAGCTATCCCGAAACTTTCTTGGGTCGCTCGTCTGGCTAGCCAGTTCGCCCGCTCGACTCGCGGGGCTCGTAACTGGGCTTCTCTTGAAACCATCGCTAGCCAGTCGCCCGAAACTTTCGCAGGTCGCTAGTCAGGCTAGCTAGCTATCGCTATTCTCTTGCAAGCTGCTCCACTTGACTCCGCTAGCTAGCTATCGAGAAACTTTCTTGGTCGCTCCTCAGGCTTGCTAGTTCGCTATTCACTTGCAAGCTCGCTCGACTCGCTATCTAGCTATCGCGAAACTTTCTTGGTCGCTCGATCGAGGCTAAGCTGTACGCTATTCGTGCAGATGCTCGCTCGACTCGCTGTTCAGCCATCGCGAAACTATTCTCTGGTCGCTCGTCAGGCTAGTTAGTTCGCTATTCCCTTGCATGCTGCCTCGACTCGCTAGGTAGCCTATCGCGAAACATTCCTCTGGTCGCTCATCAGGCTAGCTTCAGATTCGCTATTCGCCTCTCTTGAATGCTTGCTCGACTCGCTAGCTAGCTATCGCGAAACTATCTTAGTCGATCGTCACCCATCAGGCTAGCTGGATTCTGCCATTCGCCTTGAATGCTCGCTCGACTCGCTCAGGCTAATATCGAAACTTTCTTGGTCGCTCGTCTGGCTAAGCTAGTTCCGCCTATTCGGCGAATGCTCGCTCGTACTCGCTAGGTAGCTCGCTATCGCCGAATCATTCGTGCTCAGCATCAGGCTACATAGCTATCGCGAAAATTTCTAGGTCGCTCGTCCGGCTAGCTAGTTCGCTATTCTCTTGGATGCTCGCGAGACTCGCTAGCTAACTATCCCGAAACATTCTTGCTCACCCATCTGGGTAGCTAGTTCGCTATTCTCTTGCATACTAGCTCGACTCGCAAGAAGCTATAGCCTATCTCGAAACTTCCTTGGTCGCTAGTCAGGCTAGCTAGTTCGCTATTCCTTGCAAGCTCGCTTGACTCGCTAGCTAGCTATCGCGAAACTTTCTTGGTCGCTCATCAGGCTAGCTAGTTCGCTATTCTCTTGCATGCTCGCTCGACTCGCTAGCTAGCTATCGCGAAACTTTCTTGGTCGCTCGTCAGGCTAGCTAGTTCGCTATTCTCTTGCATGCTCGCTCGACTCGCTAGCTAGCTATCGCGAAACTTTCTTGGTCGCTCGTCAGGCTAGCTAGTTCGCTATTCTCTTGCATGCTCGCTCGACTCGCTAGCTAGCTATCGCGAAACTTTCTTGGTCGCTCGTCAGGCTAGCTAGTTCGCTATTCCCTTGAATGCTCGCTCGACTCGCTAGGTAGCTATCCCGAAACATTCTTGGTCGCTCGTCAGGCTGGCTAGTTCGCTATTTCCTTGCATGCTCGCTCGACTCGCTAGCTAGCTATCCCGAAATTTTCTTGCTCACTCGTCCGGCTAGCTAGTTCGCTATTCTCTTGGATGCTCGCGAGACTCGCTAGCTAACTATCCCGAAACTTTCTTGCTCACCCATCAGGCTAGCTAGTTCGCTATTCCCTCGCATGCTCGCTCGACTCGCTAGGTAGCTATCGCGAAACACTCATGCTCACTTGTCAGGCTAGCTAGCTATCGCGAAACTTTCTTGGTCGCTCGTCAGGCTAGCTAGTTCGCTATTCCCTTGCATGCTCGCTCGACTCGCTAGGTAGCTATCGCGAAACTTTCATGCTCACTTGTCAGGCTACCTAGCTATCGCGAAAATTTCTTGGTCGCTCGTCAGGCTAGCTAGTTCGCTATTCCCTTGCATGCTCGCTCGACTCGCTAGCTAGCTATCGCGAAACTTTCTTGGTCGCTCGTCAGGCTAGCTAGTTCGCTATTCCCTTGCATGCTCGCTCGACTCGCTAGCTAGCTATCGCGAAACTTTCTTGCTCACTTGTCAGGCTACCTAGCTATCGCGAATATTTCTTGGTCGCTCGTCAGGCTAGCTAGTTCGCTATTCTCTTGCATGCTCGCTCGACTCGCTAGCTAGCTATCGCGAAACTTTCTTGGTCGCTCATCAGGCTAGCTAGTTCGCTATTCGCTTGCATGCTCGCTCGACTCGCTAGCTAGCTATCCCGAAACTTTCTTGGTCGCTCGTCAGGCTAGCTAGTTCGCTATTCTCTTGCATGCTCGCTCGACTCGCTAGCTAGCTATCGCGAAACTTTCTTGGTCGCTCATCAGGCTAGCTAGTTCGCTATTCTCTTGCATGCTCGCTCGACTCGCTAGCTAGCTATCCCGAAACTTTCTTGGTCGCTCGTCAGGCTAGCTAGTTCGCTATTCTCTTGCATGCTCGCTCGACTCGCTAGCTAGCTATCGCGAAACTTTCTGGTCGCTCATCAGGCTAGCTAGTTCGCTATTCTCTTGCATGCTCGCTCGACTCGCTAGCTAGCTATCCCGAAACTTTCTTGGTCGCTCGTCAGGCTAGCTAGTTCGCTATTCTCTTGCATGCTCGCTCGACTCGCTAGCTAGCTATCCCGAAACTTTCTTGGTCGCTCGTCAGGCTAGCTAGTTCGCTATTCCCTTGCATGCTCGCTCGACTCGCTAGGTAGCTATCGCGAATCATTCATGCTCACTTGTCAGGCTACCTAGCTATCGCGAAAATTTCTTGGTCGCTCGTCAGGCTAGCTAGTTCGCTATTCTCTTGCATGCTCGCTCGACTCGCTAGCTAGCTATCCCGAAACTTTCTTGGTCGCTCATCAGGCTAGCTAGTTCGCTATTCTCTTGCATGCTCGCTCGACTCGCCAGGTAGCTATCGCGAAACACTCATGCTCACTTGTCAGGCTACCCAGCTATCGCGAAAATTTCTTGGTCGCTCGTCAGGCTAGCTAGTTCGCTATTCCCTTGCATGCTCGCTCGACTCGCTAGCTAGCTATCCCGAAATTTTCTTGCTCACTCGTCCGGCTAGCTAGTTCGCTATTCTCTTGGATGCTCGCGAGACTCGCTAGCTAACTATCCCGAAACTTTCTTGCTCACCCATCAGGGTAGCTAGTTCGCTATTCCCTCGCATGCTCGCTCGACTCGCTAGGTAGCTATCGCGAAACTTTCTTGGTCGCTCGTCAGGCTAGCTAGTTCGCTATTCTCTTGCATGCTCGCTCGACTCGCTAGCTAGCTATCGCGAAACTTTCTTGGTCGCTCGTCAGGCTAGCTAGTTCGCTATTCTCTTGCATGCTCGCTCGACTCGCTAGCTAGCTATCCCGAAACTTTCTTGGTCGCTCATCAGGCTAGCTAGTTCGCTATTCTCTTGCATGCTCGCTCGACTCGCTAGGTAGCTATCGCGAAACACTCATGCTCACTTGTCAGGCTACCTAGCTATCGCGAAAATTTCTTGGTCGCTCGTCAGGCTAGCTAGTTCGCTATTCTCTTGCATGCTCGCTCGACTCGCTAGCTAGCTATCGCGAAACTTTCTGGTCGCTCATCAGGCTAGCTAGTTCGCTATTCTCTTGCATGCTCGCTCGACTCGCTAGCTAGCTATCGCGAAACTTTCTTGGTCGCTCGTCAGGCTAGCTAGTTCGCTATTCTCTTGCATGCTCGCTCGACTCGCTAGCTAGCTATCGCGAAACTTTCTTGCTCGCTCATCAGGCTAGCTAGTTCGCTATTCTCTTGCATGCTCGCTCGACTCGCTAGCTAGCTATCGCGAAACTTTCTTGGTCGCTCGTCAGGCTAGCTAGTTCGCTATTCTCTTGCATGCTCGCTCGACTCGCTAGCTAGCTATCCCGAAACTTTCTTGGTCGCTCGTCAGGCTAGCTAGTTCGCTATTCGCTTGAATGCTCGCTCGACTCGCTAGCTAGCCATCGCCAAACTATCTTGGTCGCTCTTCAGGCTAGCTAGTTCGCTATTCCCTTGCATGCTCGCTCGACTCGCTAGGTAGCTATCGCGAATCATTCATGCTCACTTGTCAGGCTACCTAGCTATCGCGAAAATTTCTTGGTCGCTCGTCAGGCTAGCTAGTTCGCTATTCTCTTGCATGCTCGCTCGACTCGCTAGCTAGCTATCCCGAAACTTTCTTGGTCGCTAGTCAGGCTAGCTAGTTCGCTATTCCTTGCATGCTCGCTCGACTCGCTAGGTAGCTATCGCGAATCATTCATGCTCACTTGTCAGGCTACCCAGCTATCGCGAATATTTCTTGGTCGCTCGTCAGGCTAGCTAGTTCGCTATTCTCTTGCATGCTCGCTCGACTCGCTAACTAGCTATCGCGAAACTTTCTTGGTCGCTCATCAGGCTAGCTATTTCGCTATTCGCTCGAATGCTCGCTCGACTCGCTAGCTAGCTATCGCGAAACTTTCTTGCTCACCCATCAGGCTAGCTAGTTCGCTATTCTCTTGCATGCTCGCTCGACTCGCTAGCTAGCTATCCCGAAACTTTCTTGGTCGCTAGTCAGGCTAGCTAGTTCGCTATTCCTTGCATGCTCGCTCGACTCGCTAACTAGCTATCGCGAAACTTTCTTGGTCGCTCGTCAGGCTAGCTAGTTCGCTATTCCCTTGCATGCTCTCTCGACTCGCTAGCTAGCTATCGCGAAACTTTCTTGCTCACCCATCAGGCTAGCTAGTTCGCTATTCTCTTGCATGCTCGCTCGACTCGCTAGCTAGCTATCCCGAAACTTTCTTGGTCGCTCGTCAGGCTAGCTAGTTCGCTATTCTCTTGCATGCTCGCTTGACTCGCTAGCTAGCTATCGCGAAACTTTCTTGGTCGCTCATCAGGCTAGCTAGTTCGCTATTCTCTTGCATGCTCGCTCGACTCGCTAGCTAGCTATCCCGAAACTTTCTTGGTCGCTCGTCAGGCTAGCTAGTTCGCTATTCTCTTGCATGCTCGCTCGACTCGCTAGCTAGCTATCGCGAAACTTTCTTGGTCGCTCATCAGGCTAGCTAGTTCGCTATTCTCTTGCATGCTCGCTCGACTCGCTAACTAGCTATCGCGAAACTTTCTTGGTCGCTCGTCAGGCTAGCTAGTTCGCTATTCTCTTGCATGCTCGCTCGACTCGCTAGCTAGCTATCCCGAAACTTTCTTGGTCGCTCGTCAGGCTAGCTAGTTCGCTATTCTCTTGCATGCTCGCTCGACTCGCTAGCTAGCTATCGCGAAACTTTCTTGGTCGCTCGTCAGGCTAGCTAGTTCGCTATTCTCTTGCATGCTCGCTCGACTCGCTAGCTAGCTATCCCGAAACTTTCTTGGTCGCTCGTCAGGCTAGCTAGTTCGCTATTCTCTTGCATGCTCGCTCGACTCGCTAGCTAGCTATCCCGAAACTTTCTTGGTCGCTCGTCAGGCTAGCTAGTTCGCTATTCCCTTGCATGCTCGCTCGACTCGCTAGGTAGCTATCGCGAATCATTCATGCTCACTTGTCAGGCTACCTAGCTATCGCGAAAATTTCTTGGTCGCTCGTCAGGCTAGCTAGTTCGCTATTCTCTTGCATGCTCGCTCGACTCGCTAACTAGCTATCGCGAAACTTTCTTGGTCGCTCATCAGGCTAGCTAGTTCGCTATTCGCTTGAATGCTCGCTCGACTCGCTAGCTAGCTATACCGAAACTTTCTTGGTCGCTCGTCAGGCTAGCTAGTTCGCTATTCCCTTGCATGCTCGCTCGACTCGCTAGGTAGCTATCCCGAAACTTTCTTGGTCGCTCGTCAGGCTAGCTAGTTCGCTATTCTCTTGCATGCTCGCTCGACTCGCTAGCTAGCTATCGCGAAACTTTCTTGGTCGCTCGTCAGGCTAGCTAGTTCGCTATTCTCTTGCATGCTCGCTCGACTCGCTAGCTAGCTATCCCGAAACTTTCTTGGTCGCTCGTCAGGCTAGCTAGTTCGCTATTCTCTTGCATGCTCGCTCGACTCGCTAGGTAGCTATCGCGAAACATTCATGCTCACTTGTCAGGCTACCTAGCTATCGCGAAAATTTCTTGGTCGCTCGTCAGGCTAGCTAGTTCGCTATTCTCTTGCATGCTCGCTCGACTCGCTAGCTAGCTATCCCGAAACTTTCTTGGTCGCTCGTCAGGCTAGCTATTTCGCTATTCGCTTGAATGCTCGCTCGACTCGCTAGCTAGCTATCCCGAAACTTTCTTGGTCGCTCGTCAGGCTAGCTAGTTCGCTATTCCCTTGCATGCTCGCTCGACTCGCTAGGTAGCTATCGCGAATCATTCATGCTCACTTGTCAGGCTACCTAGCTATCGCGAAAATTTCTTGGTCGCTCGTCAGGCTAGCTAGTTCGCTATTCTCTTGCATGCTCGCTCGACTCGCTAGCTAGCTATCCCGAAACTTTCTTGGTCGCTCGTCAGGCTAGCTAGTTCGCTATTCTCTTGCATGCTCGCTCGACTCGCTAGCTAGCTATCCCGAAACTTTCTTGGTCGCTCGTCAGGCTAGCTAGTTCGCTATTCCCTTGCATGCTCGCTCGACTCGCTAGGTAGCTATCGCGAATCATTCATGCTCACTTGTCAGGCTACCTAGCTATCGCGAAAATTTCTTGGTCGCTCGTCAGGCTAGCTAGTTCGCTATTCTCTTGCATGCTCGCTCGACTCGCTAGCTAGCTATCCCGAAACTTTCTTGGTCGCTCGTCAGGCTAGCTAGTTCGCTATTCTCTTGCATGCTCGCTCGACTCGCTAGCTAGCTATCCCGAAACTTTCTTGGTCGCTCGTCAGGCTAGCTAGTTCGCTATTCCCTTGCATGCTCGCTCGACTCGCTAGGTAGCTATCGCGAATCATTCATGCTCACTTGTCAGGCTACATAGCTATCGCGAAAATTTCTTGGTCGCTCGTCAGGCTAGCTAGTTCGCTATTCTCTTGGATGCTCGCGAGACTCGCTAGCTAACTATCCCGAAACTTTCTTGCTCACCCATCAGGGTAGCTAGTTCGCTATTCCCTCGCATGCTCGCTCGACTCGCTAGGTAGCTATCGCGAAACACTCATGCTCACTTGTCAGGCTACCCAGCTATCGCGAAAATTTCTTGGTCGCTCGTCAGGCTAGCTAGTTCGCTATTCTCTTGCATGCTCGCTCGACTCGCTAGCTAGCTATCCCGAAACTTTCTTGCTCGCTCGTCAGGCTAGCTAGTTCGCTATTCTCTTGCATGCTCGCTCGACTCGCTAGCTAGCTATCGCGAAACTTTCTTGGTCGCTCATCAGGCTAGCTAGTTCGCTATTCTCTTGCATGCTCGCTCGACTCGCTAACTAGCTATCGCGAAACTTTCTTGGTCGCTCTTCAGGCTAGCTAGTTCGCTATTCCCTTGAATGCTCTTTCGACTCGCTAGGTAGCTATCCCGAAACATTCTTGGTCGCTCGTCAGGCTGGCTAGTTCGCTATTCCCTTGCATGCTCGCTCGACTCGCTAGCTAGCTATCCCGAAATTTTCTTGCTCACTCGTCAGGCTAGCTAGTTCGCTATTCTCTTGGATGCTCGCGAGACTCGCTAGCTAACTATCCCGAAACTTTCTTGCTCACCCATCAGGCTAGCTAGTTCGCTATTCTCTTGCATGCTCGCTCGACTCGCTAGCTAGCTATCGCGAAACTTTCTTGGTCGCTCGTCAGGCTAGCTAGTTCGCTATTCCTTGCAAGCTCGCTTGACTCGCTAGCTAGCTATCGCGAAACTTTCTGGTCGCTCATCAGGCTAGCTAGTTCGCTATTCTCTTGCATGCTCGCTCGACTCGCTAGCTAGCTATCGCGAAACTTTCTTGCTCACCCATCAGGCTAGCTAGTTCGCTATTCTCTTGCATGCTCGCTCGACTCGCTAGCTAGCTATCCCGAAACTTTCTTGGTCGCTCGTCAGGCTAGCTAGTTCGCTATTCTCTTGCATGCTCGCTCGACTCGCTAGCTAGCTATCGCGAAACTTTCTGGTCGCTCATCAGGCTAGCTAGTTCGCTATTCTCTTGCATGCTCGCTCGACTCGCTAGCTAGCTATCCCGAAACTTTCTTGGTCGCTCGTCAGGCTAGCTAGTTCGCTATTCTCTTGCATGCTCGCTCGACTCGCTAGCTAGCTATCGCGAAACTTTCTTGGTCGCTCATCAGGCTAGCTAGTTCGCTATTCTCTTGCATGCTCGCTCGACTCGCTAGCTAGCTATCGCGAAACTTTCTTGGTCGCTCGTCAGGCTAGCTAGTTCGCTATTCTCTTGCATGCTCGCTCGACTCGCTAGCTAGCTATCGCGAAACTTTCTTGGTCGCTCGTCAGGCTAGCTAGTTCGCTATTCTCTTGCATGCTCGCTCGACTCGCTAGCTAGCTATCCCGAAACTTTCTTGGTCGATCGTCAGGCTAGCTAGTTCGCTATTCGCTTGAATGCTCGCTCGACTCGCTAGCTAGCTATCCCGAAACTTTCTTGGTCGCTCGTCAGGCTAGCTAGTTCGCTATTCCCTTGCATGCTCGCTCGACTCGCTAGGTAGCTATCGCGAATCATTCATGCTCACTTGTCAGGCTACCTAGCTATCGCGAATATTTCTTGGTCGCTCGTCAGGCTAGCTAGTTCGCTATTCTCTTGCATGCTCGCTCGACTCGCTAACTAGCTATCGCGAAACTTTCTTGGTCGCTCATCAGGCTAGCTAGTTCGCTATTCTCTTGCATGCTCGCTCGACTCGCTAACTAGCTATCGCGAAACTTTCTTGGTCGCTCGTCAGGCTAGCTAGTTCGCTATTCTCTTGCATGCTCGCTCGACTCGCTAGCTAGCTATCCCGAAACTTTCTTGGTCGCTCGTCAGGCTAGCTAGTTCGCTATTCTCTTGCATGCTCGCTCGACTCGCTAGCTAGCTATCCCGAAACTTTCTTGGTCGCTCGTCAGGCTAGCTAGTTCGCTATTCCCTTGCATGCTCGCTCGACTCGCTAGCTAGCTATCCCGAAATTTTCTTGCTCACTCGTCAGGCTAGCTAGTTCGCTATTCTCTTGCATGCTCGCTCGACTCGCTAGCTAGCTATCCCGAAACTTTCTTGCTCACCCATCAGGCTAGCTAGTTCGCTATTCTCTTGCATGCTCGCTCGACTCGCTAGCTAGCTATCCCGAAACTTTCTTGGTCGCTCGTCAGGCTAGCTAGTTCGCTATTCCCTTGCATGCTCGCTCGACTCGCTAGCTAGCTATCGCGAAACTTTCTTGCTCACTTGTCAGGCTAGCTAGCTATCGCGAAACTTTCTTGGTCGCTCATCAGGCTAGCTAGTTCGCTATTCTCTTGCATGCTCGCTCGACTCGCTAGCTAGCTATCGCGAAACTTTCTTGGTCGCTCGTCAGGCTAGCTAGTTCGCTATTCTCTTGCATGCTCGCTCGACTCGCTAGCTAGCTATCCCGAAACTTTCTTGGTCGCTCGTCAGGCTAGCTAGTTCGCTATTCGCTTGAATGCTCGCTCGACTCGCTAGCTAGCTATCCCGAAACTTTCTTGGTCGCTCGTCAGGCTAGCTAGTTCGCTATTCCCTTGCATGCTCGCTCGACTCGCTAGGTAGCTATCGCGAATCATTCATGCTCACTTGTCAGGCTACCTAGTTCGCTATAGCTAGTTCGCTATTCGTCGCTCGAGCTAGCTATCGCGATTTTCTTGCTCGCTCGTCAGGCTAGCTATTTCGCTATTCGCTTGAATGCTCGATCGACTCGCTAGCTAGCTATCGCGAAAGTTTCTTGCTCACTCGTCAGGCTAGCTAGTTCGCTATTCCCTCGCATGCTCGCTCGACTCGCTAGGTAGCTATCGCGAAACACTCATGCTCACTTGTCAGGCTACCCAGCTATCGCGAAAATTTCTTGGTCGCTCGTCAGGCTAGCTAGTTCGCTATTCCCTTGCATGCTCGCTCGACTCGCTAGCTAGCTATCCCGAAATTTTCTTGCTCACTCGTCCGGCTAGCTAGTTCGCTATTCTCTTGGATGCTCGCTCGACTCGCTAGCTAGCTATCCCGAAACTTTCTTGCTCACCCATCAGGCTAGCTAGTTCGCTATTCCCTTGCATGCTCGCTCGACTCGCTAGGTAGCTATCGCGAAACACTCATGCTCACTTGTCAGGCTACCTAGCTATCGCGAAAATTTCTTGGTCGCTCGTCAGGCTAGCTAGTTCGCTATTCTCTTGCATGCTCGCTCGACTCGCTAGCTAGCTATCGCGAAACTTTCTTGGTCGCTCGTCAGGCTAGCTAGTTCGCTATTCTCTTGAATGCTCGCTCGACTCGCTAGCTAGCTATCCCGAAACTTTCTTGGTCGCTCGTCAGGCTAGCTAGTTCGCTATTCCCTTGCATGCTCGCTCGACTCGCTAGGTAGCTATCGCGAATCATTCATGCTCACTTGTCAGGCTACCTAGCTATCGCGAAAATTTCTTGGTCGCTCGTCAGGCTAGCTAGTTCGCTATTCTCTTGCATGCTCGCTCGACTCGCTAGCTAGCTATCCCGAAACTTTCTTGGTCGCTCGTCAGGCTAGCTAGTTCGCTATTCGCTTGAATGCTCGCTCGACTCGCTAGCTAGCTATCCCGAAACTTTCTTGGTCGCTCGTCCGGCTAGCTAGTTCGCTATTCTCTCTTGCATGCTCGCTCGACTCGCTAGGTAGCTATCGCGAATCATTCATGCTCACTTGTCAGGCTACCTAGCTATCGCGAAACTTTCTTGGTCGCTCGTCAGGCTAGCTAGTTCGCTATTCTCTTGCATGCTCGCTCGACTCGCTAACTAGCTATCGCGAAACTTTCTTGGTCGCTCATCAGGCTAGCTAGTTCGCTATTCGCTTGAATGCTCGCTCGACTCGCTAGCTAGCTATCGCGAAACTTTCTTGGTCGCTCGTCAGGCTAGCTAGTTCGCTATTCCCTTGCATGCTCGCTCGACTCGCTAGCTAGCTATCCCGAAACTTTCTTGGTCGCTCGTCAGGCTAGCTAGTTCGCTATTCTCTTGCATGCTCGCTCGACTCGCTAGCTAGCTATCCCGAAACTTTCTTGCTCACTCATCAGGCTAGCTAGTTCGCTATTCTCTTGCATGCTCGCTCGACTCGCTAGCTAGCTATCCCGAAACTTTCTTGGTCGCTAGTCAGGCTAGCTAGTTCGCTATTCCTTGCATGCTCGCTCGACTCGCTAGCTAGCTATCGCGAAACTTTCTTGGTCGCTCATCAGGCTAGCTAGTTCGCTATTCTCTTGCATGCTCGCTCGACTCGCTAGCTAGCTATCGCGAAACTTTCTTGGTCGCTCATCAGGCTAGCTAGTTCGCTATTCTCTTGCATGCTCGCTCGACTCGCTAGCTAGCTATCGCGAAACTTTCTTGGTCGCTCGTCAGGCTAGCTAGTTCGCTATTCTCTTGCATGCTCGCTCGACTCGCTAGCTAGCTATCCCGAAACTTTCTTGGTCGCTCGCCAGGCTAGCTAGTTCGCTATTCCCTTGAATGCTCGCTCGACTCGCAAGCTAGCTATCCCGAAATTTTCGTGGTCGCTCGTCAGGCTAGCTAGTTCGCTATTCCCTTGCATGCTCGCTCGACTCGCTAGGTAGCTATCGCGAATCATTCATGCTCACTTGTCAGGCTACCTAGCTATCGCGAAAATTTCTTGGTCGCTCGTCAGGCTAGCTAGTTCGCTATTCTCTTGCATGCTCGCTCGACTCGCTAGCTAGCTATCCCGAAACTTTCTTGGTCGCTCATCAGGCTAGCTATTTCGCTATTCGCTTGAATGCTCGCTCGACTCGCTAGGTAGCTATCGCGAAACACTCATGCTCACTTGTCAGGCTACCTAGCTATCGCGAAAATTTCTTGGTCGCTCGTCAGGCTAGCTAGTTCGCTATTCTCTTGCATGCTCGCTCGACTCGCTAGCTAGCTATCCCGAAATTTTCTTGCTCACTCGTCCGGCTAGCTAGTTCGCTATTCTCTTGGATGCTCGCTCGACTCGCTAGCTAACTATCCCGAAACTTTCTTGCTCACCCATCAGGCTAGCTAGTTCGCTATTCCCTCGCATGCTCGCTCGACTCGCTAGGTAGCTATCGCGAAACACTCATGCTCACTTGTCAGGCTACCTAGCTATCGCGAAAATTTCTTGGTCGCTCGTCAGGCTAGCTAGTTCGCTATTCTCTTGCATGCTCGCTCGACTCGCTAGCTAGCTATCGCGAAACTTTCTTGGTCGCTCGTCAGGCTAGCTAGTTCGCTATTCTCTTGCATGCTCGCTCGACTCGCTAGCTAGCTATCCCGAAACTTTCTTGGTCGCTCGTCAGGCTAGCTAGTTCGCTATTCCCTTGCATGCTCGCTCGACTCGCTAGCTAGCTATCCCGAAACTTTCTTGCTCGCTCGTCAGGCTAGCTAGTTCGCTATTCTCTTGCATGCTCGCTCGACTCGCTAGCTAGCTATCCCGAAACTTTCTTGCTCGCCCATCAGGCTAGCTAGTTCGCTATTCTCTTGCATGCTCGCTCGACTCGCTAGCTAGCTATCGCGAAACTTTCTTGGTCGCTCGTCAGGCTAGCTAGTTCGCTATTCTCTTGCATGCTCGCTCGACTCGCTAGCTAGCTATCCCGAAACTTTCTTGGTCGCTCGTCAGGCTAGCTAGTTCGCTATTCTCTTGCATGCTCGCTCGACTCGCTAGCTAGCTATCCCGAAACTTTCTTGGTCGCTCGTCAGGCTAGCTAGTTCGCTATTCCCTTGCATGCTCGCTCGACTCGCTAGGTAGCTATCGCGAATCATTCATGCTCACTTGTCAGGCTACCTAGCTATCGCGAAAATTTCTTGGTCGCTCGTCAGGCTAGCTAGTTCGCTATTCTCTTGCATGCTCGCTCGACTCGCTAGCTAGCTATCCCGAAACTTTCTTGGTCGCTCGTCAGGCTAGCTAGTTCGCTATTCTCTTGAATGCTCGCTCGACTCGCTAGCTAGCTATCCCGAAACTTTCTTGGTCGCTCGTCAGGCTAGCTAGTTCGCTATTCCCTTGCATGCTCGCTCGACTCGCTAGGTAGCTATCGCGAAACATTCATGCTCACTTGTCAGGCTACCTAGCTATCGCGAAAATTTCTTGGTCGCTCGTCAGGCTAGCTAGTTCGCTATTCTCTTGCATGCTCGCTCGACTCGCTAGCTAGCTATCCCGAAACTTTCTTGGTCGCTCGTCAGGCTAGCTAGTTCGCTATTCTCTTGCATGCTCGCTCGACTCGCTAGCTAGCTATCCCGAAACTTTCTTGGTCGCTCGTCAGGCTAGCTAGTTCGCTATTCTCTTGCATGCTCGCTCGACTCGCTAGCTAGCTATCCCGAAACTTTCTTGGTCGCTCGTCAGGCTAGCTAGTTCGCTATTCTCTTGCATGCTCGCTCGACTCGCTAGCTAGCTATCCCGAAACTTTCTTGGTCGCTCGTCAGGCTAGCTAGTTCGCTATTCTCTTGCATGCTCGCTCGACTCGCTAGCTAGCTATCGCGAAACTTTCTTGGTCGCTCATCAGGCTAGCTAGTTCGCTATTCTCTTGCATGCTCGCTCGACTCGCTAGCTAGCTATCGCGAAACTTTCTTGGTCGCTCGTCAGGCTAGCTAGTTCGCTATTCTCTTGCATGCTCGCTCGACTCGCTAGCTAGCTATCCCGAAACTTTCTTGGTCGCTCGTCAGGCTAGCTAGTTCGCTATTCGCTTGAATGCTCGCTCGACTCGCTAGCCAGCTATCCCGAAACTTTCTTGGTCGCTCGTCAGGCTAGCTAGTTCGCTATTCCCTTGCATGCTCGCTCGACTCGCTAGGTAGCTATCGCGAATCATTCATGCTCACTTGTCAGGCTACATAGCTATCGCGAAAATTTCTAGGTCGCTCGTCAGGCTAGCTAGTTCGCTATTCTCTTGCATGCTCGCTCGACTCGCTAGCTAGCTATCCCGAAACTTTCTTGCTCACCCATCAGGGTAGCTAGTTCGCTATTCCCTCGCATGCTCGCTCGACTCGCAAGGTAGCTATCGCGAAACACTCATGCTCACTTGTCAGGCTACCCAGCTATCGCGAAAATTTCTTGGTCGCTCGTCAGGCTAGCTAGTTCGCTATTCCCTTGCATGCTCGCTCGACTCGCTAGCTAGCTATCCCGAAATTTTCTTGCTCACTCGTCCGGCTAGCTAGTTCGCTATTCTCTTGGATGCTCGCGAGACTCGCTAGCTAACTATCCCGAAACTTTCTTGCTCACCCATCAGGGTAGCTAGTTCGCTATTCCCTCGCATGCTCGCTCGACTCGCTAGGTAGCTATCGCGAAACACTCATGCTCACTTGTCAGGCTACCTAGCTATCGCGAAAATTTCTTGGTCGCTCGTCAGGCTAGCTAGTTCGCTATTCTCTTGCATGCTCGCTCGACTCGCTAGCTAGCTATCGCGAAACTTTCTTGGTCGCTCGTCAGGCTAGCTAGTTCGCTATTCTCTTGAATGCTCGCTCGACTCGCTAGCTAGCTATCCCGAAACTTTCTTGGTCGCTCGTCAGGCTAGCTAGTTCGCTATTCCCTTGCATGCTCGCTCGACTCGCTAGGTAGCTATCGCGAATCATTCATGCTCACTTGTCAGGCTACCTAGCTATCGCGAATATTTCTTGGTCGCTCGTCAGGCTAGCTAGTTCGCTATTCTCTTGCATGCTCGCTCGACTCGCTAGCTAGCTATCCCGAAACTTTCTTGGTCGCTCGTCAGGCTAGCTAGTTCGCTATTCGCTTGAATGCTCGCTCGACTCGCTAGCTAGCTATCCCGAAACTTTCTTGGTCGCTCGTCAGGCTAGCTAGTTCGCTATTCCCTTGCATGCTCGCTCGACTCGCTAGCTAGCTATCGCGAAACTTTCTTGGTCGCTCGTCAGGCTAGCTAGTTCGCTATTCTCTTGCATGCTCGCTCGACTCGCTAGCTAGCTATCCCGAAACTTTCTTGCTCGCTCATCAGGCTAGCTAGTTCGCTATTCTCTTGCATGCTCGCTCGACTCGCTAGCTAGCTATCCCGAAACTTTCTTGGTCGCTCGTCAGGCTAGCTAGTTCGCTATTCCTTGCATGCTCGCTCGACTCGCTAGCTAGCTATCGCGAAACTTTCTTGGTCGCTCATCAGGCTAGCTAGTTCGCTATTCTCTTGCATGCTCGCTCGACTCGCTAGCTAGCTATCGCGAAACTTTCTTGCTCACCCATCAGGCTAGCTAGTTCGCTATTCTCTTGCATGCTCGCTCGACTCGCTAGCTAGCTATCCCGAAACTTTCTTGGTCGCTCGTCAGGCTAGCTAGTTCGCTATTCTCTTGCATGCTCGCTCGACTCGCTAGCTAGCTATCGCGAAACTTTCTTGGTCGCTCATCAGGCTAGCTAGTTCGCTATTCTCTTGCATGCTCGCTCGACTCGCTAGCTAGCTATCCCGAAACTTTCTTGGTCGCTCGTCAGGCTAGCTAGTTCGCTATTCTCTTGCATGCTCGCTCGACTCGCTAGCTAGCTATCGCGAAACTTTCTTGGTCGCTCGTCAGGCTAGCTAGTTCGCTATTCTCTTGCATGCTCGCTCGACTCGCTAGCTAGCTATCGCGAAACTTTCTTGGTCGCTCGTCAGGCTAGCTAGTTCGCTATTCTCTTGCATGCTCGCTCGACTCGCTAGCTAGCTATCCCGAAACTTTCTTGGTCGCTCGTCAGGCTAGCTAGTTCGCTATTCCCTTGCATGCTCGCTCGACTCGCTAGGTAGCTATCGCGAATCATTCATGCTCACTTGTCAGGCTACCTAGCTATCGCGAATATTTCTTGGTCGCTCGTCAGGCTAGCTAGTTCGCTATTCTCTTGCATGCTCGCTCGACTCGCTAACTAGCTATCGCGAAACTTTCTTGGTCGCTCATCAGGCTAGCTAGTTCGCTATTCGCTCGAATGCTCGCTCGACTCGCTAGCTAGCTATCCCGAAATTTTCTTGCTCACTCGTCAGGCTAGCTAGTTCGCTATTCCCTTGAATGCTCTTTCGACTCGCTAAGTAGCTATCCCGAAACTTTCTTGGTCGCTCGTCAGGCTAGCTAGTTCGCTATTCCCTTGCATGCTCGCTCGACTCGCTAGCTAGCTATCCCGAAACTTTCTTGCTCACTCGTCCGGCTAGCTAGTTCGCTATTCTCTTGGATGCTCGCGAGACTCGCTAGCTAACTATCCCGAAACTTTCTTGCTCACCCATCAGGCTAGCTAGTTCGCTATTCTCTTGCATGCTCGCTCGACTCGCTAGCTAGCTATCCCGAAACTTTCTTGGTCGCTCGTCAGGCTAGCTAGTTCGCTATTCCTTGCATGCTCGCTCGACTCGCTAGCTAGCTATCGCGAAACTTTCTTGGTCGCTCATCAGGCTAGCTAGTTCGCTATTCTCTTGCATGCTCGCTCGACTCGCTAGCTAGCTATCGCGAAACTTTCTTGCTCACCCATCAGGCTAGCTAGTTCGCTATTCTCTTGCATGCTCGCTCGACTCGCTAGCTAGCTATCCCGAAACTTTCTTGGTCGCTCGTCAGGCTAGCTAGTTCGCTATTCTCTTGCATGCTCGCTCGACTCGCTAGCTAGCTATCGCGAAACTTTCTTGGTCGCTCGTCAGGCTAGCTAGTTCGCTATTCTCTTGCATGCTCGCTCGACTCGCTAGCTAGCTATCCCGAAACTTTCTTGGTCGCTCGTCAGGCTAGCTAGTTCGCTATTCGCTTGAATGCTCGCTCGACTCGCTAGCTAGCTATCCCGAAACTTTCTTGGTCGCTCGTCAGGCTAGCTAGTTCGCTATTCCCTTGCATGCTCGCTCGACTCGCTAGGTAGCTATCGCGAATCATTCATGCTCACTTGTCAGGCTACCTAGCTATCGCGAAAATTTCTTGGTCGCTCGTCAGGCTAGCTAGTTCGCTATTCTCTTGCATGCTCGCTCGACTCGCTAGCTAGCTATCCCGAAACTTTCTTGGTCGCTCGTCAGGCTAGCTAGTTCGCTATTCGCTTGAATGCTCGCTCGACTCGCTAGCTAGCTATCCCGAAACTTTCTTGGTCGCTCGTCAGGCTAGCTAGTTCGCTATTCCCTTGCATGCTCGCTCGACTCGCCAGGTAGCTATCGCGAATCATTCATGCTCACTTGTCAGGCTACCTAGCTATCGCGAAAATTTCTTGGTCGCTCGTCAGGCTAGCTAGTTCGCTATTCTCTTGCATGCTCGCTCGACTCGCTAGCTAGCTATCCCGAAACTTTCTTGGTCGCTCGTCAGGCTAGCTAGTTCGCTATTCGCTTGCATGCTCGCTCGACTCGCTAGCTAGCTATCCCGAAACTTTCTTGGTCGCTCGTCAGGCTAGCTAGTTCGCTATTCTCTTGCATGCTCGCTCGACTCGCTAGCTAGCTATCGCGAAACTTTCTTGCTCACCCATCAGGCTAGCTAGTTCGCTATTCTCTTGCATGCTCGCTCGACTCGCTAGCTAGCTATCCCGAAACTTTCTTGGTCGCTCGTCAGGCTAGCTAGTTCGCTATTCCTTGCATGCTCGCTCGACTCGCTAGCTAGCTATCGCGAAACTTTCTTGGTCGCTCATCAGGCTAGCTAGTTCGCTATTCTCTTGCATGCTCGCTCGACTCGCTAGCTAGCTATCGCGAAACTTTCTTGCTCACCCATCAGGCTAGCTAGTTCGCTATTCTCTTGCATGCTCGCTCGACTCGCTAGCTAGCTATCCCGAAACTTTCTTGGTCGCTCGTCAGGCTAGCTAGTTCGCTATTCTCTTGCATGCTCGCTCGACTCGCTAGCTAGCTATCGCGAAACTTTCTTGGTCGCTCATCAGGCTAGCTAGTTCGCTATTCTCTTGCATGCTCGCTCGACTCGCTAGCTAGCTATCCCGAAACTTTCTTGGTCGCTCGTCAGGCTAGCTAGTTCGCTATTCTCTTGCATGCTCGCTCGACTCGCTAGCTAGCTATCGCGAAACTTTCTTGGTCGCTCATCAGGCTAGCTAGTTCGCTATTCTCTTGCATGCTCGCTCGACTCGCTAGCTAGCTATCGCGAAACTTTCTTGGTCGCTCGTCAGGCTAGCTAGTTCGCTATTCTCTTGCATGCTCGCTCGACTCGCTAGCTAGCTATCCCGAAACTTTCTTGGTCGCTAGTCAGGCTAGCTAGTTCGCTATTCTCTTGCATGCTCTCTCGACTCGCTAGCTAGCTATCGCGAAACTTTCTTGCTCACCCATCAGGCTAGCTAGTTCGCTATTCTCTTGCATGCTCGCTCGACTCGCTAGCTAGCTATCGCGAAACTTTCTTGGTCGCTCGTCAGGCTAGCTAGTTCGCTATTCTCTTGCATGCTCGCTCGACTCGCTAGCTAGCTATCGCGAAACTTTCTTGCTCACCCATCAGGCTAGCTAGTTCGCTATTCTCTTGCATGCTCGCTCGACTCGCTAGCTAGCTATCCCGAAACTTTCTTGCTCACCCATCAGGCTAGCTAGTTCGCTATTCTCTTGCATGCTCGCTCGACTCGCTAGCTAGCTATCGCGAAACTTTCTTGGTCGCTCGTCAGGCTAGCTAGTTCGCTATTCCCTTGCATGCTCGCTCGACTCGCTAGCTAGCTATCCCGAAACTTTCTTGGTCGCTCGTCAGGCTAGCTAGTTCGCTATTCTCTTGCATGCTCTCTCGACTCGCTAGCTAGCTATCGCGAAACTTTCTTGCTCACCCATCAGGCTAGCTAGTTCGCTATTCTCTTGCATGCTCGCTCGACTCGCTAGCTAGCTATCCCGAAACTTTCTTGGTCGCTCGTCAGGCTAGCTAGTTCGCTATTCTCTTGCATGCTCGCTCGACTCGCTAACTAGCTATCGCGAAACTTTCTTGGTCGCTCGTCAGGCTGGCTAGTTCGCTATTCCCTTGCATGCTCTCTCGACTCGCTAGCTAGCTATCGCGAAACTTTCTTGCTCACCCATCAGGCTAGCTAGTTCGCTATTCTCTTGCATGCTCGCTCGACTCGCTAGCTAGCTATCCCGAAACTTTCTTGGTCGCTAGTCAGGCTAGCTAGTTCGCTATTCCTTGCATGCTCGCTCGACTCGCTAGCTAGCTATCGCGAAACTTTCTTGGTCGCTCATCAGGCTAGCTAGTTCGCTATTCTCTTGCATGCTCGCTCGACTCGCTAGCTAGCTATCCCGAAACTTTCTTGGTCGCTCGTCAGGCTAGCTAGTTCGCTATTCTCTTGCATGCTCGCTCGACTCGCTAGCTAGCTATCCCGAAACTTTCTTGGTCGCTCGTCAGGCTAGCTAGTTCGCTATTCTCTTGCATGCTCGCTCGACTCGCTAGGTAGCTATCGCGAATCATTCATGCTCACTTGTCAGGCTACCTAGCTATCGCGAAAATTTCTTGGTCGCTCGTCAGGCTAGCTAGTTCGCTATTCTCTTGCATGCTCGCTCGACTCGCTAGCTAGCTATCGCGAAACTTTCTTGGTCGCTCGTCAGGCTAGCTAGTTCGCTATTCTCTTGCATGCTCGCTCGACTCGCTAGCTAGCTATCCCGAAACTTTCTTGGTCGCTCGTCAGGCTAGCTAGTTCGCTATTCTCTTGCATGCTCGCTCGACTCGCTAGCTAGCTATCGCGAAACTTTCTTGGTCGCTCGTCAGGCTAGCTAGTTCGCTATTCTCTTGCATGCTCGCTCGACTCGCTAGCTAACTATCCCGAAACTTTCTTGGTCGCTCGTCAGGCTAGCTAGTTCGCTATTCCCTTGCATGCTCGCTCGACTCGCTAGGTAGCTATCGCGAATCATTCATGCTCACTTGTCAGGCTACCTAGCTATCGCGAAAATTTCTTGGTCGCTCGTCAGGCTAGCTAGTTCGCTATTCTCTTGCATGCTCGCTCGACTCGCTAGCTAGCTATCCCGAAACTTTCTTGGTCGCTCGTCAGGCTAGCTAGTTCGCTATTCTCTTGCATGCTCGCTCGACTCGCTAGCTAGCTATCCCGAAACTTTCTTGGTCGCTCGTCAGGCTAGCTAGTTCGCTATTCCTTGCAAGCTCGCTCGACTCGCTCACTAGCTATCGCGAAACTTTCTTGGTCGCTCGTCAGGCTAGCTAGTTCGCTATTCTCTTGCATGCTCGCTCGACTCGCTAGCTAGCTATCGCGAAACTTTCTTGGTCGCTCGTCAGGCTAGCTAGTTCGCTATTCTCTTGCATGCTCGCTCGACTCGCTAGCTAGCTATCGCGAAACTTTCTTGGTCGCTCGTCAGGCTAGCTAGTTCGCTATTCGCTTGAATGCTCGCTCGACTCGCTAGCTAGCTATCCCGAAACTTTCTTGGTCGCTCGTCTGGCTAGCTAGCTATCGCGAAAATTTCTTGGTCGCTCATCAGGCTAGCTATTTCGCTATTCGCTTGAATGCTCGCTCGACTCGCTAGCTAGCTATCGCGAAACTTTCTTGGTCGCTCGTCAGGCTAGCTAGTTCGCTATTCTCTTGCATGCTCGCTCGACTCGCTAGCTAGCTATCGCGAAACTTTCTTGGTCGCTCATCAGGCTAGCTAGTTCGCTATTCTCTTGCATGCTCGCTCGACTCGCTAGCTAGCTATCGCGAAACTTTCTTGGTCGCTCGTCAGGCTAGCTAGTTCGCTATTCTCTTGCATGCTCGCTCGACTCGCTAGCTAGCTATCCCGAAACTTTCTTGGTCGCTCGTCAGGCTAGCTAGTTCGCTATTCCCTTGCATGCTCGCTCGACTCGCTAGCTAGCTATCCCGAAATTTTCTTGCTCACTCGTCCGGCTAGCTAGTTCGCTATTCTCTTGGATGCTCGCGAGACTCGCTAGCTAACTATCCCGAAACTTTCTTGCTCACCCATCAGGCTAGCTAGTTCGCTATTCTCTTGCATGCTCGCTCGACTCGCTAGCTAGCTATCCCGAAACTTTCTTGGTCGCTAGTCAGGCTAGCTAGTTCGCTATTCCTTGCAAGCTCGCTTGACTCGCTAGCTAGCTATCGCGAAACTTTCTGGTCGCTCATCAGGCTAGCTAGTTCGCTATTCTCTTGCATGCTCGCTCGACTCGCTAGCTAGCTATCGCGAAACTTTCTTGGTCGCTCGTCAGGCTAGCTAGTTCGCTATTCTCTTGCATGCTCGCTCGACTCGCTAGCTAGCTATCCCGAAACTTTCTTGGTCGCTCGTCAGGCTAGCTAGTTCGCTATTCTCTTGCATGCTCGCTCGACTCGCTAGCTAGCTATCGCGAAACTTTCTTGGTCGCTCATCAGGCTAGCTAGTTCGCTATTCTCTTGCATGCTCGCTCGACTCGCTAGCTAGCTATCCCGAAACTTTCTTGGTCGCTCGTCAGGCTAGCTAGTTCGCTATTCCTTGCATGCTCGCTCGACTCGCTAGCTAGCTATCGCGAAACTTTCTTGGTCGCTCATCAGGCTAGCTAGTTCGCTATTCTCTTGCATGCTCGCTCGACTCGCTAACTAGCTATCGCGAAACTTTCTTGGTCGCTCGTCAGGCTAGCTAGTTCGCTATTCTCTTGCATGCTCGCTCGACTCGCTAGCTAGCTATCCCGAAACTTTCTTGGTCGATCGTCATTCTAGCTATTTCGCTATTCGCTTGAATGCTCGCTCGACTCGCTAGCTAGCTATCCCGAAACTTTCTTGGTCGCTCGTCAGGCTAGCTAGTTCGCTATTCCCTTGCATGCTCGCTCGACTCGCTAGGTAGCTATCGCGAATCATTCATGCTCACTTGTCAGGCTACCTAGCTATCGCGAATACTTCTTGGTCGCTCGTCAGGCTAGCTAGTTCGCTATTCTCTTGCATGCTCGCTCGACTCGCTAGCTAGCTATCCCGAAACTTTCTTGGTCGCTCGTCAGGCTAGCTAGTTCGCTATTCTCTTGCATGCTCGCTCGACTCGCTAGCTAGCTATCCCGAAACTTTCTTGCTCACCCATCAGGCTAGCTAGTTCGCTATTCTCTTGCATGCTCGCTCGACTCGCTAGCTAGCTATCCCGAAACTTTCTTGGTCGCTCGTCAGGCTAGCTAGTTCGCTATTCTCTTGCATGCTCGCTCGACTCGCTAGCTAGCTATCGCGAAACTTTCTTGGTCGCTCGTCAGGCTAGCTAGTTCGCTATTCTCTTGCATGCTCGCTCGACTCGCTAGCTAGCTATCGCGAAACTTTCTTGCTCGCTCGTCAGGCTAGCTAGTTCGCTATTCTCTTGCATGCTCGCTCGACTCGCTAGCTAGCTATCCCGAAACTTTCTTGGTCGCTAGTCAGGCTAGCTAGTTCGCTATTCCTTGCATGCTCGCTCGACTCGCTAACTAGCTATCGCGAAACTTTCTTGGTCGCTCGTCAGGCTAGCTAGTTCGCTATTCTCTTGCATGCTCGCTCGACTCGCTAGCTAGCTATCGCGAAACTTTCTTGGTCGCTCATCAGGCTAGCTAGTTCGCTATTCTCTTGCATGCTCGCTCGACTCGCTAGCTAGCTATCGCGAAACTTTCTTGGTCGCTCGTCAGGCTAGCTAGTTCGCTATTCCCTTGAATGCTCGCTCGACTCGCTAAGTAGCTATCCCGAAACTTTCTTGGTCGCTCGTCAGGCTAGCTAGTTCGCTATTCCCTTGCATGCTCGCTCGACTCGCTAGCTAGCTATCCCGAAATTTTCTTGCTCACTCGTCCGGCTAGCTAGTTCGCTATTCTCTTGGATGCTCGCGAGACTCGCTAGCTAACTATCCCGAAACTTTCTTGCTCACCCATCAGGCTAGCTAGTTCGCTATTCTCTTGCATGCTCGCTCGACTCGCTAGCTAGCTATCGCGAAACTTTCTTGCTCACCCATCAGGCTAGCTAGTTCGCTATTCTCTTGCATGCTCGCTCGACTCGCTAGCTAGCTATCCCGAAACTTTCTTGGTCGCTAGTCAGGCTAGCTAGTTCGCTATTCTCTTGCATGCTCGCTCGACTCGCTAGCTAGCTATCGCGAAACTTTCTTGGTCGCTCATCAGGCTAGCTAGTTCGCTATTCCCTTGCATGCTCGCTCGACTCGCTAGCTAGCTATCGCGAAACTTTCTTGGTCGCTCGTCAGGCTAGCTAGTTCGCTATTCTCTTGCATGCTCGCTCGACTCGCTAGCTAGCTATCCCGAAACTTTCTTGGTCGCTCGTCAGGCTAGCTAGTTCGCTATTCTCTTGCATGCTCGCTCGACTCGCTAACTAGCTATCGCGAAACTTTCTTGGTCGCTCGTCAGGCTGGCTAGTTCGCTATTCCCTTGCATGCTCGCTCGACTCGCTAGCTAGCTATCCCGAAATTTTCTTGCTCGTCAGGCTAGCTAGTTCGCTATTCTCTTGAATGCTCGCTCGACTCGCTAGCTATCGCGAAACTTTCTTGGTCGCTCGTCAGGCTAGCTAGTTCGCTATTCTCTTGCATGCTCGCTCGACTCGCTAGCTAGCTATCGCGAAACTTTCTTGGTCGCTCGTCAGGCTAGCTAGTTCGCTATTCTCTTGCATGCTCGCTCGACTCGCTAGCTAGCTATCGCGAAACTTTCTTGGTCGCTCGTCAGGCTAGCTAGTTCGCTATTCACTTGCATGCTCGCTCGACTCGCTAGCTAGCTATCCCGAAACTTTCTTGGTCGCTCGTCAGGCTAGCTAGTTCGCTATTCGCTTGAATGCTCGCTCGACTCGCTAGCTAGCTATCCCGAAACTTTCTTGGTCGCTCGTCAGGCTAGCTAGTTCGCTATTCCCTTGCATGCTCGCTCGACTCGCTAGGTAGCTATCGCGAATCATTCATGCTCACTTGTCAGGCTACCTAGCTATCGCGAAAATTTCTTGGTCGCTCGTCAGGCTAGCTAGTTCGCTATTCTCTTGCATGCTCGCTCGACTCGCTAGCTAGCTATCGCGAAACTTTCTTGGTCGCTCATCAGGCTAGCTAGTTCGCTATTCCCTTGAATGCTCGCTCGACTCGCTAGCTAGCTATCCCGAAACTTTCTTGGTCGCTCGTCAGGCTAGCTAGTTCGCTATTCCCTTGCATGCTCGCTCGACTCGCTAGCTAGCTATCCCGAAACTTTCTTGGTCGCTCATCAGGCTAGCTAGTTCGCTATTCTCTTGCATGCTCTCTCGACTCGCTAGCTAGCTATCGCGAAACTTTCTTGCTCACCCATCAGGCTAGCTAGTTCGCTATTCTCTTGCATGCTCGCTCGACTCGCTAGCTAGCTATCCCGAAACTTTCTTGGTCGCTCGTCAGGCTAGCTAGTTCGCTATTCTCTTGCATGCTCGCTCGACTCGCTAGCTAGCTATCGCGAAACTTTCTTGGTCGCTCATCAGGCTAGCTAGTTCGCTATTCTCTTGCATGCTCGCTCGACTCGCTAGCTAGCTATCCCGAAACTTTCTTGGTCGCTCGTCAGGCTAGCTAGTTCGCTATTCTCTTGCATGCTCGCTCGACTCGCTAGCTAGCTATCGCGAAACTTTCTTGGTCGCTCATCAGGCTAGCTAGTTCGCTATTCTCTTGCATGCTCGCTCGACTCGCTAACTAGCTATCGCGAAACTTTCTTGGTCGCTCGTCAGGCTAGCTAGTTCGCTATTCTCTTGCATGCTCGCTCGACTCGCTAACTAGCTATCGCGAAACTTTCTTGGTCGCTCGTCAGGCTAGCTAGTTCGCTATTCTCCTGCATGCTCGCTCGACTCGCTAGCTAGCTATCCCGAAACTTTCTTGGTCGATCGTCAGGCTAGCTAGTTCGCTATTCGCTTGAATGCTCGCTGGACTCGCTAGCTAGCTATCCCGAAACTTTCTTGGTCGCTCGTCTGGCTAGCTAGTTCGCTATTCCCTTGCATGCTCGCTCGACTCGCTAGGTAGCTATCGCGAATCATTCATGCTCACTTGTCAGGCTACCTAGCTATCGCGAAAATTTCTTGGTCGCTCGTCAGGCTAGCTAGTTCGCTATTCTCTTGCATGCTCGCTCGACTCGCTAGCTAGCTATCGCGAAACTTTCTTGGTCGCTCGTCAGGCTAGCTAGTTCGCTATTCGCTTGAATGCTCGCTCGACTCGCTAGCTAGCTATCCCGAAACTTTCTTGGTCGCTCGTCAGGCTAGCTAGTTCGCTATTCCCTTGCATGCTCGCTCGACTCGCTAGCTAGCTATCCCGAAACTTTCTTGGTCGCTCGTCAGGCTAGCTAGTTCGCTATTCTCTTGCATGCTCGCTCGACTCGCTAGCTAGCTATGCCGAAACTTTCTTGCTCACCCATCAGGCTAGCTAGTTCGCTATTCTCTTGCATGCTCGCTCGACTCGCTAGCTAGCTATCGCGAAACTTTCTTGGTCGCTCGTCAGGCTAGCTAGTTCGCTATTCTCTTGCATGCTCGCTCGACTCGCTAGCTAGCTATCCCGAAACTTTCTTGGTCGCTCGTCAGGCTAGCTAGTTCGCTATTCTCTTGAATGCTCGCTCGACTCGCTAGCTAGCTATCCCGAAACTTTCTTGGTCGCTCGTCAGGCTAGCTAGTTCGCTATTCCCTTGCATGCTCGCTCGACTCGCTAGGTAGCTATCGCGAATCATTCATGCTCACTTGTCAGGCTACCTGGCTATCGCGAAAATTTCTTGGTCGCTCGTCAGGCTAGCTAGTTCGCTATTCTCTTGCATGCTCGCTCGACTCGCTAGCTAGCTATCCCGAAACTTTCTTGGTCGCTCGTCAGGCTAGCTAGTTCGCTATTCGCTTGAATGCTCGCTCGACTCGCTAGCTAGCTATCCCGAAACTTTCTTGGTCGCTCGTCAGGCTAGCTAGTTCGCTATTCCCTTGCATGCTCGCTCGACTCGCTAGGTAGCTATCGCGAATCATTCATGCTCACTTGTCAGGCTACCTAGCTATCGCGAAAATTTCTTGGTCGCTCGTCAGGCTAGCTAGTTCGCTATTCTCTTGCATGCTCGCTCGACTCGCTAGCTAGCTATCCCGAAACTTTCTTGGTCGCTCGTCAGGCTAGCTAGTTCGCTATTCTCTTGCATGCTCGCTCGACTCGCTAGCTAGCTATCCCGAAACTTTCTTGGTCGCTCGTCAGGCTAGCTAGTTCGCTATTCTCTTGCATGCTCGCTCGACTCGCTAGCTAGCTATCGCGAAACTTTCTTGGTCGCTCGTCAGGCTAGCTAGTTCGCTATTCTCTTGCATGCTCGCTCGACTCGCTAGCTAGCTATCCCGCGAAACTTTCTTGGTCGCTCGTCAGGCTAGCTAGTTCGCTATTCTCTTGCATGCTCGCTCGACTCGCTAGCTAGCTATCGCGAAACTTTCTTGGTCGCTCGTCAGGCTAGCTAGTTCGCTATTCTCTTGCATGCTCGCTCGACTCGCTAGCTAGCTATCGCGAAACTTTCTTGGTCGCTCGTCAGGCTAGCTAGTTCGCTATTCTCTTGCATGCTCGCTCGACTCGCTAGCTAGCTATCCCGAAACTTTCTTGGTCGCTCGTCAGGCTAGCTAGTTCGCTATTCGCTTGAATGCTCGCTCGACTCGCTAGCTAGCTATCCCGAAACTTTCTTGGTCGCTAGTCAGGCTAGCTAGTTCGCTATTCCTTGCAAGCTCGCTTGACTCGCTAGGTAGCTATCGCGAATCATTCATGCTCACTTGTCAGGCTAGCTAGCTATCGCGAAACTTTCTGGTCGCTCATCAGGCTAGCTAGTTCGCTATTCTCTTGCATGCTCTCTCGACTCGCTAGCTAGCTATCGCGAAACTTTCTTGGTCGCTCGTCCGGCTAGCTAGTTCGCTATTCTCTTGGATGCTCGCGAGACTCGCTAGCTAACTATCCCGAAACTTTCTTGCTCACCCATCAGGCTAGCTAGTTCGCTATTCCCTCGCATGCTCGCTCGACTCGCTAAGGTAGCTATCGCGAAACACTCATGCTCACTTGTCAGGCTACCCAGCTATCGCGAAAGTTTCTTGGTCGCTCGTCAGGCTAGCTAGTTCGCTATTCCCTTCCATGCTCGCTCGACTCGCTAGCTAGCTATCCCGAAACTTTCTTGGTCGCTCGTCAGGCTAGCTAGTTCGCTATTCTCTTGCATGCTCGCTCGACTCGCTAGCTAACTATCCCGAAACTTTCTTGCTCACCCATCAGGCTAGCTAGTTCGCTATTCTCTTGCATGCTCGCTCGACTCGCTAGGTAGCTATCGCGAAACACTCATGCTCACTTGTCAGGCTACCCAGCTATCGCGAAAATTTCTTGGTCGCTCGTCAGGCTAGCTAGTTCGCTATTCTCTTGCATGCTCGCTCGACTCGCTAACTAGCTATCGCGAAACTTTCTTGGTCGCTCGTCAGGCTAGCTGTTTCGCTATTCGCTTGAATGCTCGCTCGACTCGCTAGCTAGCTATCCCGAAACTTTCTTGGTCGCTCGTCAGGCTAGCTAGTTCGCTATTCCCTTGCATGCTCGCTCGACTCGCTAGGTAGCTATCGCGAATCATTCATGCTCACTTGTCAGGCTACCTAGCTATCGCGAAAATTTCTTGGTCGCTCGTCAGGCTAGCTAGTTCGCTATTCTCTTGCATGCTCGCTCGACTCGCTAGCTAGCTATCCCGAAACTTTCTTGGTCGCTAGTCAGGCTAGCTAGTTCGCTATTCCTTGCAAGCTCGCTCGACTCGCTAGCTAGCTATCCCGAAACTTTCTTGGTCGCTCGTCAGGCTAGCTAGTTCGCTATTCCCTTGCATGCTCGCTCGACTCGCTAGCTAGCTATCCCGAAACTTTCTTGGTCGCTCGTCAGGCTAGCTAGTTCGCTATTCTCTTGCATGCTCGCTCGACTCGCTAGCTAGCTATCCCGAAACTTTCTTGGTCGCTCGTCAGGCTAGCTAGTTCGCTATTCTCTTGCATGCTCGCTCGACTCGCTAGCTAGCTATCCCGAAACTTTCTTGGTCGCTCGTCAGGCTAGCTAGTTCGCTATTCTCTTGCATGCTCGCTCGACTCGCTAGCTAGCTATCGCGAAACTTTCTTGGTCGCTCGTCAGGCTAGCTAGTTCGCTATTCTCTTGCATGCTCGCTCGACTCGCTATCTAGCTATCGCGAAACTTTCTTGGTCGCTCGTCAGGCTAGCTAGTTCGCTATTCTCTTGCATGCTCGCTCGACTCGCTAGCTAGCTATCCCGAAACTTTCTTGGTCGCTCGTCAGGCTAGCTAGTTCGCTATTCTCTTGCATGCTCGCTCGACTCGCTAGCTAGCTATCGCGAAACTTTCTTGGTCGCTCATCAGGCTAGCTAGTTCGCTATTCTCTTGCATGCTCGCTCGACTCGCTAGCTAGCTATCCCGAAACTTTCTTGGTCGCTCGTCAGGCTAGCTAGTTCGCTATTCTCTTGCATGCTCGCTCGACTCGCTAGCTAGCTATCGCGAAACTTTCTTGGTCGCTCGTCAGGCTAGCTAGTTCGCTATTCTCTTGCATGCTCGCTCGACTCGCTAGCTAGCTATCGCGAAACTTTCTTGGTCGCTCGTCAGGCTAGCTAGTTCGCTATTCTCTTGAATGCTCGCTCGACTCGCCAGCTAGCTATCCCGAAACTTTCTTGGTCGCTCGTCAGGCTAGCTAGTTCGCTATTCCTTGCATGCTCGCTCGACTCGCTAGGTAGCTATCGCGAATCATTCATGCTCACTTGTCAGGCTACCTAGCTATCGCGAAACTTTCTTGGTCGCTCGTCAGGCTAGCTAGTTCGCTATTCCCTTGCATGCTCGCTCGACTCGCTAGCTAGCTATCCCGAAACTTTCTTGCTCACTCGTCCGGCTAGCTAGTTCGCTATTCTCTTGGATGCTCGCGAGACTCGCTAGCTAACTATCCCGAAACTTTCTTGCTCACCCATCAGGGTAGCTAGTTCGCTATTCCCTCGCATGCTCGCTCGACTCGCAAGGTAGCTATCGCGAAACACTCATGCTCACTTGTCAGGCTACCTAGCTATCGCGAAAATTTCTTGGTCGCTCGTCAGGCTAGCTAGTTCGCTATTCTCTTGCATGCTCGCTCGACTCGCTAACTAGCTATCCCGAAACTTTCTTGGTCGCTCGTCAGGCTAGCTAGTTCGCTATTCGCTTGAATGCTCGCTCGACTCGCTAGCTAGCTATCCCGAAACTTTCTTGGTCGCTCGTCAGGCTAGCTAGTTCGCTATTCCCTTGCATGCTCGCTCGACTCGCTAGGTAGCTATCGCGAATCATTCATGCTCACTTGTCAGGCTACCTAGCTATCGCGAAAATTTCTTGGTCGCTCGTCAGGCTAGCTAGTTCGCTATTCTCTTGCATGCTCGCTCGACTCGCTAACTAGCTATCCCGAAACTTTCTTGGTCGCTCGTCAGGCTAGCTAGTTCGCTATTCGCTTGAATGCTCGCTCGACTCGCTAGCTAGCTATCCCGAAACTTTCTTGGTCGCTCGTCTGGCTAGCTAGTTCGCTATTCCCTTGCATGCTCGCTCGACTCGCTAGGTAGCTATCGCGAAACTTTCTTGGTCGCTCGTCAGGCTAGCTAGTTCGCTATTCTCTTGCATGCTCGCTCGACTCGCTAGCTAGCTATCCCGAAACTTTCTTGCTCGCTCGTCAGGCTAGCTAGTTCGCTATTCTCTTGCATGCTCGCTCGACTCGCTAGCTAGCTATCCCGAAACTTTCTTGGTCGCTCGTCAGGCTAGCTAGTTCGCTATTCCTTGCATGCTCGCTCGACTCGCTAGCTAGCTATCGCGAAACTTTCTTGGTCGCTCATCAGGCTAGCTAGTTCGCTATTCTCTTGCATGCTCGCTCGACTCGCTAGCTAGCTATCGCGAAACTTTCTTGCTCACCCATCAGGCTAGCTAGTTCGCTATTCTCTTGCATGCTCGCTCGACTCGCTAGCTAGCTATCCCGAAACTTTCTTGGTCGCTCGTCAGGCTAGCTAGTTCGCTATTCCCTTGCATGCTAGCTCGACTCGCTAGCTAGCTATCGCGAAACTTTCTTGGTCGCTCATCAGGCTAGCTAGTTCGCTATTCTCTGCATGCTCGCTCGACTCGCTAGCTAGCTATCCCGAAACTTTCTTGGTCGCTAGTCAGGCTAGCTAGTTCGCTATTCCTTGCAAGCTCGCTTGACTCGCTAGCTAGCTATCGCGAAACTTTCTTGGTCGCTCGTCAGGCTAGCTAGTTCGCTATTCTCTTGCATGCTCGCTCGACTCGCTAACTAGCTATCGCGAAACTTTCTTGGTCGCTCGTCAGGCTAGCTAGTTCGCTATTCGCTTGAATGCTCGCTCGACTCGCTAGCTAGCTATCCCGAAACTTTCTTGGTCGCTCGTCAGGCTAGCTAGTTCGCTATTCCCTTGCATGCTCGCTCGACTCGCTAGGTAGCTATCGCGAATCATTCATGCTCACTTGTCAGGCTACCTAGCTATCGCGAAAATTTCTTGGTCGCTCGTCAGGCTAGCTAGTTCGCTATTCTCTTGCATGCTCGCTCGACTCGCTAACTAGCTATCGCGAAACTTTCTTGGTCGCTCATCAGGCTAGCTATTTCGCTATTCGCTCGAATGCTCGCTCGACTCGCTAGCTAGCCATCGCCAAACTTTCTTGGTCGCTCTTCAGGCTAGCTAGTTCGCTATTCCCTTGAATGCTCTTTCGACTCGCTAGGTAGCTATCCCGAAACATTCTTGGTCGCTCGTCAGGCTGGCTAGTTCGCTATTCCCTTGCATGCTCGCTCGACTCGCTAGCTAGCTATCCCGAAATTTTCTTGCTCACTCGTCCGGCTAGCTAGTTCGCTATTCTCTTGGATGCTCGCGAGACTCGCTAGCTAACTATCCCGAAACTTTCTTGCTCACCCATCAGGCTAGCTAGTTCGCTATTCTCTTGCATGCTCGCTCGACTCGCTAGCTAGCTATCGCGAAACTTTCTTGGTCGCTCGTCAGGCTAGCTAGTTCGCTATTCTCTTGCAAGCTCGCTTGACTCGCTAGCTAGCTATCGCGAAACTTTCTGGTCGCTCATCAGGCTAGCTAGTTCGCTATTCTCTTGCATGCTCGCTCGACTCGCTAGCTAGCTATCCCGAAACTTTCTTGGTCGCTAATCAGGCTAGCTAGTTCGCTATTCTCTTGCATGCTCGCTCGACTCGCTAGCTAGCTATCCCGAAACTTTCTTGGTCGCTCGTCAGGCTAGCTAGTTCGCTATTCTCTTGCATGCTCGCTCGACTCGCTAACTAGCTATCGCGAAACTTTCTTGGTCGCTCGTCAGGCTAGCTAGTTCGCTATTCTCTTGCATGCTCGCTCGACTCGCTAGCTAGCTAGCTATCCCGAAACTTTCTTGGTCGATCGTCATTCTAGCTATTTCGCTATTCGCTTGAATGCTCGCTCGACTCGCTAGCTAGCTATCCCGAAACTTTCTTGGTCGCTCGTCAGGCTAGCTAGTTCGCTATTCCCTTGCATGCTCGCTCGACTCGCTAGGTAGCTATCGCGAATCATTCATGCTCACTTGTCAGGCTACCTAGCTATCGCGAAAATTTCTTGGTCGCTCGTCAGGCTAGCTAGTTCGCTATTCTCTTGCATGCTCGCTCGACTCGCTAACTAGCTATCGCGAAACTTTCTTGGTCGCTCGTCAGGCTAGCTATTTCGCTATTCGCTTGAATGCTCGCTCGACTCGCTAGCTAGCTATCCCGAAACTTTCTTGGTCGCTCGTCAGGCTAGCTAGTTCGCTATTCCCTTGCATGCTCGCTCGACTCGCTAGGTAGCTATCGCGAATCATTCATGCTCACTTGTCAGGCTACCTAGCTATCGCGAAAATTTCTTGGTCGCTCGTCAGGCTAGCTAGTTCGCTATTCTCTTGCATGCTCGCATGCTCGCTCGACTCGCTAGCTAGCTATCCCGAAACTTTCTTGGTCGCTCGTCAGGCTAGCTAGTTCGCTATTCTCTTGCATGCTCGCTCGACTCGCTAGCTAGCTATCCCGAAACTTTCTTGGTCGCTCGTCAGGCTAGCTAGTTCGCTATTCCTTGCAAGCTCGCTTGACTCGCTAGCTAGCTATCGCGAAACACTCATGCTCACTTGTCAGGCTACCTAGCTATCGCGAAACTTTCTTGGTCGCTCGTCAGGCTAGCTAGTTCGCTATTCCCTTGCATGCTCGCTCGACTCGCTAGCTAGCTATCCCAAAACCTCCTTGCTCGCTCGTCAGGCTAGCGAGTTCGCTATCCCATTGCATGCTCGCTCGACTCGCCAGCTAGCTATCCCGAAACTTCCTTGCTCGCTCGTCAGGGTAGCTAGTTCGCTATTCCATTGCATGCTCGCTCGACTCGCTAGCTAGCTATCCCGAAACATTCTTGCTCACCCATCAGGCTAGCTAGTTAGCTATTCTCTTGCATGCTCGCTCGACTCGCTAGCTATCGCGAAACTTTCTTGGTCGCTCGTCAGGCTAGCTAGTTCGCTATTCTCTTGCATGCTCGCTCGACTCGCTAGCTAGCTATCGCGAAACTTTCTTGGTCGCTCGTCAGGCTAGCTAGTTCGCTATTCTCTTGCATGCTCGCTCGACTCGCTAGCTAGCTAGCTATCCCGAAACTTTCTTGGTCGCTCGTCAGGCTAGCTAGTTCGCTATTCTCTTGCATGCTCGCTCGACTCGCTAGCTAGCTATCGCGAAACTTTCTTGGTCGCTCGTCAGGCTAGCTAGTTCGCTATTCTCTTGCATGCTCGCTCGACTCGCTAGCTAGCTATCCCGAAACTTTCTTGGTCGCTCGTCAGGCTAGCTAGTTCGCTATTCCCTTGCATGCTCGCTCGACTCGCTAGCTAGCTATCCCGAAACTTTCTTGCTCGCTCGTCAGGCTAGCTAGTTCGCTATTCTCTTGCATGCTCGCTCGACTCGCTAGCTAGCTATCCCGAAACTTTCTTGCTCACCCATCAGGCTAGCTAGTTCGCTATTCTCTTGCATGCTCGCTCGACTCGCTAGCTAGCTATCGCGAAACTTTCTTGGTCGCTAGTCAGGCTAGCTAGTTCGCTATTCCTTGCAAGCTCGCTTGACTCGCTAGCTAGCTATCGCGAAACTTTCTTGCTCACCCATCAGGCTAGCTAGTTCGCTATTCTCTTGCATGCTCGCTCGACTCGCTAGCTAGCTATCCCGAAACTTTCTTGCTCACCCATCAGGCTAGCTAGTTCGCTATTCTCTTGCATGCTCGCTCGACTCGCTAGCTAGCTATCGCGAAACTTTCTTGGTCGCTCGTCAGGCTAGCTAGTTCGCTATTCCCTTGCATGCTCGCTCGACTCGCTAGCTAGCTATCCCGAAACTTTCTTGCTCGCTCGTCAGGCTAGCTAGTTCGCTATTCTCTTGCATGCTCGCTCGACTCGCTAGCTAGCTATCCCGAAACTTTCTTGGTCACCCATCAGGCTAGCTAGTTCGCTATTCTCTTGCATGCTCGCTCGACTCGCTAGCTAGCTATCCCGAAACTTTCTTGGTCGCTCGTCAGGCTAGCTAGTTCGCTATTCCTTGCATGCTCGCTCGACTCGCTAGCTAGCTATCGCGAAACTTTCTTGGTCGCTCGTCAGGCTAGCTAGTTCGCTATTCTCTTGCATGCTCGCTCGACTCGCTAGCTAGCTATCGCGAAACTTTCTTGCTCGCTCGTCAGGCTAGCTAGTTCGCTATTCTCTTGCATGCTCGCTCGACTCGCAAGCTAGCTATCCCGAAACTTTCTTGGTCGCTCGTCAGGCTAGCTAGTTCGCTATTCTCTTGCATGCTCGCTCGACTCGCTAGCTAGCTATCGCGAAACTTTCTTGGTCGCTCGTCAGGCTAGCTAGTTCGCTATTCTCTTGCATGCTCGCTCGACTCGCTAGCTAGCTATCCCGAAACTTTCTTGGTCGCTCGTCAGGCTAGCTAGTTCGCTATTCTCTTGCATGCTCGCTCGACTCGCTAGCTAGCTATCCCGAAACTTTCTTGGTCGCTCGTCAGGCTAGCTAGTTCGCTATTCCCTTGCATGCTCGCTCGACTCGCTAGCTAGCTATCGCGAATCATTCATGCTCACTTGTCAGGCTACCTAGCTATCGCGAAACTTTCTTGGTCGCTCGTCAGGCTAGCTAGTTCGCTATTCTCTTGCATGCTCGCTCGACTCGCTAGCTAGCTATCGCGAAACTTTCTTGGTCGCTCGTCAGGCTAGCTAGTTCGCTATTCTCTTGCATGCTCGCTCGACTCGCTAGCTAGCTATCCCGAAACTTTCTTGGTCGCTCGTCAGGCTAGCTAGTTCGCTATTCTCTTGCATGCTCGCTCGACTCGCTAGCTAGCTATCGCGAAACTTTCTTGGTCGCTCGTCAGGCTAGCTAGTTCGCTATTCTCTTGCATGCTCGCTCGACTCGCTAGCTAGCTATCCCGAAACTTTCTTGGTCGCTCGTCAGGCTAGCTAGTTCGCTATTCCCTTGCATGCTCGCTCGACTCGCTAGGTAGCTATCGCGAATCATTCATGCTCACTTGTCAGGCTACCTAGCTATCGCGAAAATTTCTTGGTCGCTCGTCAGGCTAGCTAGTTCGCTATTCTCTTGCATGCTCGCTCGACTCGCTAGCTAGCTATCCCGAAACTTTCTTGCTCGCTCGTCAGGCTAGCTAGTTCGCTATTCTCTTGCATGCTCGCTCGACTCGCTAGCTAGCTATCCCGAAACTTTCTTGGTCGCTCGTCAGGCTAGCTAGTTCGCTATTCCTTGCATGCTCGCTTGACTCGCTAGCTAGCTATCGCGAAACTTTCTTGGTCGCTCATCAGGCTAGCTAGTTCGCTATTCTCTTGCATGCTCGCTCGACTCGCTAGCTAGCTATCGCGAAACTTTCTTGCTCACCCATCAGGCTAGCTAGTTCGCTATTCTCTTGCATGCTCGCTCGACTCGCTAGCTAGCTATCCCGAAACTTTCTTGGTCGCTCGTCAGGCTAGCTAGTTCGCTATTCCTTGCATGCTCGCTCGACTCGCTAGCTAGCTATCGCGAAACTTTCTTGGTCGCTCATCAGGCTAGCTAGTTCGCTATTCTCTTGCATGCTCGCTCGACTCGCTAGCTAGCTATCGCGAAACTTTCTTGGTCGCTCGTCAGGCTAGCTAGTTCGCTATTCTCTTGCATGCTCGCTCGACTCGCTAGCTAGCTATCGCGAAACTTTCTTGGTCGCTCATCAGGCTAGCTAGTTCGCTATTCTCTTGCATGCTCGCTCGACTCGCTAGCTAGCTATCGCGAAACTTTCTTGGTCGCTCGTCAGGCTAGCTAGTTCGCTATTCTCTTGCATGCTCGCTCGACTCGCTAGCTAGCTATCCCGAAACTTTCTTGGTCGCTCGTCAGGCTAGCTAGTTCGCTATTCCCTTGCATGCTCGCTCGACTCGCTAGCTAGCTATCCCGAAATTTTCTTGCTCACTCGTCCGGCTAGCTAGTTCGCTATTCTCTTGGATGCTCGCGAGACTCGCTAGCTAACTATCCCGAAACTTTCTTGCTCACCCATCAGGCTAGCTAGTTCGCTATTCTCTTGCATGCTCGCTCGACTCGCTAACTAGCTATCGCGAAACTTTCTTGGTCGCTCGTCAGGCTAGCTAGTTCGCTATTCCTTGCAAGCTCGCTTGACTCGCTAGCTAGCTATCGCGAAACTTTCTTGGTCGCTCGTCAGGCTAGCTAGTTCGCTATTCTCTTGCATGCTCGCTCGACTCGCTAGCTAGCTATCCCGAAACTTTCTTGGTCGCTCGTCAGGCTAGCTAGTTCGCTATTCTCTTGCATGCTCGCTCGACTCGCTAGCTAGCTATCGCGAAACTTTCTTGGTCGCTCGTCAGGCTAGCTAGTTCGCTATTCTCTTGCATGCTCGCTCGACTCGCTAGCTAGCTATCCCGAAACTTTCTTGGTCGCTCGTCAGGCTAGCTAGTTCGCTATTCTCTTGCATGCTCGCTCGACTCGCTAGCTAGCTATCGCGAAACTTTCTTGGTCGCTCATCAGGCTAGCTAGTTCGCTATTCTCTTGCATGCTCGCTCGACTCGCTAGCTAGCTATCGCGAAACTTTCTTGGTCGCTCGTCAGGCTAGCTAGTTCGCTATTCTCTTGCATGCTCGCTCGACTCGCTAGCTAGCTATCCCGAAACTTTCTTGGTCGCTCGTCAGGCTAGCTAGTTCGCTATTCGCTTGAATGCTCGCTCGACTCGCTAGCTAGCTATCCCGAAACTTTCTTGGTCGCTCGTCAGGCTAGCTAGTTCGCTATTCCCTTGCATGCTCGCTCGACTCGCTAGGTAGCTATCGCGAATCATTCATGCTCACTTGTCAGGCTACCTAGCTATCGCGAAAATTTCTTGGTCGCTCGTCAGGCTAGCTAGTTCGCTATTCTCTTGCATGCTCGCTCGACTCGCTAGCTAGCTATCCCGAAACTTTCTTGCTCGCTCGTCAGGCTAGCTAGTTCGCTATTCTCTTGCATGCTCGCTCGACTCGCTAGCTAGCTATCCCGAAACTTTCTTGCTCACCCATCAGGCTAGCTAGTTCGCTATTCTCTTGCATGCTCGCTCGACTCGCTAGCTAGCTATCCCGAAACTTTCTTGGTCGCTCGTCAGGCTAGCTAGTTCGCTATTCCTTGCAAGCTCGCTCGACTCGCTAGCTAGCTATCGCGAAACTTTCTTGGTCGCTCGTCAGGCTAGCTAGTTCGCTATTCTCTTGCATGCTCGCTCGACTCGCTAGCTAGCTATCGCGAAACTTTCTTGCTCGCTCGTCAGGCTAGCTAGTTCGCTATTCTCTTGCATGCTCGCTCGACTCGCTAGCTAGCTATCCCGAAACTTTCTTGGTCGCTCGTCAGGCTAGCTAGTTCGCTATTCCTTGCAAGCTCGCTCGACTCGCTAGCTAGCTATCGCGAAACTTTCTTGGTCGCTCGTCAGGCTAGCTAGTTCGCTATTCTCTTGCATGCTCGCTCGACTCGCTAGCTAGCTATCGCGAAACTTTCTTGGTCGCTCATCAGGCTAGCTAGTTCGCTATTCTCTTGCATGCTCGCTCGACTCGCTAGCTAGCTATCGCGAAACTTTCTTGGTCGCTCGTCAGGCTAGCTAGTTCGCTATTCCCTTGAATGCTCGCTCGACTCGCTAGGTAGCTATCCCGAAACATTCTTGGTCGCTCGTCAGGCTAGCTAGTTCGCTATTCCCTTGCATGCTCGCTCGACTCGCTAGCTAGCTATCCCGAAATTTTCTTGCTCACTCGTCCGGCTAGCTAGTTCGCTATTCTCTTGGATGCTCGCGAGACTCGCTAGCTAACTATCCCGAAACTTTCTTGCTCACCCATCAGGCTAGCTAGTTCGCTATTCTCTTGCATGCTCGCTCGACTCGCTAGCTAGCTATCCCGAAACTTTCTTGGTCGCTCGTCAGGCTAGCTAGTTCGCTATTCCTTGCATGCTCGCTCGACTCGCTAGCTAGCTATCGCGAAACTTTCTTGGTCGCTCATCAGGCTAGCTAGTTCGCTATTCTCTTGCATGCTCTCTCGACTCGCTAGCTAGCTATCGCGAAACTTTCTTGCTCACCCATCAGGCTAGCTAGTTCGCTATTCTCTTGCATGCTCGCTCGACTCGCTAGCTATCCCGAAACTTTCTTGGTCGCTCGTCAGGCTAGCTAGTTCGCTATTCTCTTGCATGCTCGCTCGACTCGCTAGCTAGCTATCGCGAAACTTTCTTGGTCGCTCATCAGGCTAGCTAGTTCGCTATTCTCTTGCATGCTCGCTCGACTCGCTAGCTAGCTATCCCGAAACTTTCTTGGTCGCTCGTCAGGCTAGCTAGTTCGCTATTCTCTTGCATGCTCGCTCGACTCGCTAGCTAGCTATCGCGAAACTTTCTTGGTCGCTCATCAGGCTAGCTAGTTCGCTATTCGCTTGAATGCTCGCTCGACTCGCTAGCTAGCTATCCCGAAACTTTCTTGGTCGCTCGTCAGGCTAGCTAGTTCGCTATTCCCTTGAATGCTCGCTCGACTCGCTAGCTAGCTATCCCGAAACTTTCTTGGTCGCTAGTCAGGCTAGCTAGTTCGCTATTCCTTGCAAGCTCGCTTGACTCGCTAGCTAGCTATCCCGAAACTTTCTTGGTCGCTAGTCAGGCTAGCTAGTTCGCTATTCTCTTGCATGCTCGCTCGACTCGCTAGGTAGCTATCGCGAAACTTTCTGGTCGCTCATCAGGCTAGCTAGTTCGCTATTCTCTTGCATGCCTCGCTCGACTCGCCAGTAGCTATCGCGAAACTTTCTGGTCGCTCGTCAGGCTAGCTAGTTCGCTATTCTCCTGCATGCTCGCTCGACTCGCTAGCTAGCTATCCCGAAACTTTCTTGGTCGCTCGTCAGGCTAGCTAGTTCGCTATTCTCTTGCATGCTCGCGCGACTCGCTAGCTAGCTATCGCGAAACTTGCTTGGTCGCGCGTCAGGCTAGCTAGTTCGCTATTCTCTTGCATGCTCGCTCGAATCGCTAGCTAGCTATCGCGAAACTTTCTTGGTCGCTCAGTCAGGCCAGCTTGTTCGCTATTCCCTGCCATGCCCGCTCGACTCGCTAACCAGCTATCGCGAAACTTTCTTGGTCGCTCGTCAGGCTAGCTAGTTCGCTATTCCCTGCATGCTCGCTCGACTCGCTAGCCAGCTATCCCGAAACTTTCTGGTCGCATCGTCAGGCTAGCTAGTTCGCTATTCGCATGCTCGCTCGAATGCATGCTCGCTCGACTCACTTGTCAGGCTACCTAGCTATCGCGAAATTTTCTTGGTCGCTCGTCAGGCTAGCCAGTTCGCTATTCTCTTGCATGCTCTCGACTCGCTAGCCAGCTATCCCGAAACTTTCTTGGTCGCTAGTCAGGCTAGCTAGTTCGCTATTCCTTGCAAGCTCGCTTTACTCGCTAGCTAGCTATCGCGAAACTTTCTGGTCGCTCATCAGGCTAGCTAGTTCGCTATTCTCCTGCATGCTCGCTCGACTCGCTAACTAGCTATCGCGAAACTTTCTTGGTCGCTCGTCAGGCTAGCTAGTTCGCTATTCTCGTGCATGCTCGCTCGACTCGCTAGCTAGCTATCCCGAAACTTTCTTGGTCGATCGTCATTCTAGCTATGTCGCTATTCGCTTGAATGCTCGCTCGACTCGCTAGCTAGCTATCCCGAAACTTTCTTGGTCGCTAGTCAGGCTAGCTAGTTCGCTATTCCTTGCAAGCTCGCTTGACTCGCTAGCTAGCTATCGCGAATCATTCATGCTCACTTGTCAGGCTACCTAGCTATCGCGAAACTTTCTTGGTCACTCATCAGGCTAGCTATCGAAACTTTCTCTTGCTATAGCCCGCAACTCGCAGCTAGCTAGCCATTCGCTATTCTTTCGGTCGCTCGACTCGCTAGCTAGCTATCCCGAAACTTTCTTGGTCGCTCGTCAGGATATCTAGTTCGCTATTCCCTTGCATGCTCGCTCGACTCGCTATGTAGCTATCGCGAATCATTCATGCTCACTTGTCAGGCTACCTAGCTATCGCGAAAATTTCTTGGTCGCTCGTCAGGCTAGCTAGTTCGCTATTCTCTTGCATGCTCGCTCGACTCGCTAGCTAGCTATCCCGAAACTTTCTTGGTCGCACATGAGGCTAGCTAGTTCGCTATTTCGCTGATCGCTCGACTCGCCAGGGTAGCTATCTGCGAATCATTCGCCAGCTGGCTGGCTACCTAGCTATCGCGAAACTTTCTTGGTCGCCAGTCAGGCTAGCTAGTTCGCTATTCTCTTGCATGCTCGCTCGACTAGCTAGCTAGCTATCCCGAAAATTTCTTGGTAGATAGTCAGGCTAGCTAGTTCTCTATTCCTTGCAAGCTCGCTTGACTCGCCAGCGAGCTATCGCTATCGCGAAACATTCTTGGTCGCTCATCAGGCCAGCTAGTTCGCTATTCCCTGCATGCTCGCTCGACTCGCTAGCTAGCTATCCCGAAACTTTCTTGGTCGCTCGTCAGCCTAGCTAGTTCGCTATTCCTGATGCTCGCGACTCGCGAACTATCCCGAAACATTCGTGGTCGCTCGTCAGGCTAGCTAGTTCGCTATTCTCTTGCATGCTCGCTCGACTCGCTAGCTAGCTATCGCGAAACTTTCTGGTCGCTCGTCAGGCTAGCTAGTTCGCTATTCCCTTGCATGCTCGCTCGACTCGCTAGGTAGCTATCGCGAAACTTTCTTGGTCGCTCATCAGGCTAGCTACTGCTATTCTTGTCATGCTCGCTCGACTCGCATAGCTATCGCGATTTCGGTCGCTCGTCAGGCCAGCTAGTTCGCTATTCCCTTGAATGCTCGCTCGACTCGCTAGGTAGCTATCCCGAAACATTCTTGGTCGCTCGTCCGGCTAGCTAGTTCGCTATTCTCTTGGATGCTCGCGAGACTCGCTAGCTAACTATCCCGAAACTTTCTTGCTCACCCATCAGGGTAGCTAGTTCGCTATTCCCTTGCATGCTCGCTCGACTCGCTAGGTAGCTATCGCGAATCATTCATGCTCACTTGTCAGGCTACCTAGCTATCGCGAAAATTTCTTGGTCGCTCGTCAGGCTAGCTAGTTCGCTATTCTCTTGCATGCTCGCTCGACTCGCTAGCTAGCTATCCCGAAACTTTCTTGCTCGCTCGTCAGGCTAGCTAGTTCGCTATTCTCTTGCATGCTCGCTCGACTCGCTAGCTAGCTATCCCGAAACTTTCTTGCTCACCCATCAGGCTAGCTAGTTCGCTATTCTCTTGCATGCTCGCTCGACTCGCTAGCTAGCTATCCCGAAACTTTCTTGGTCGCTCGTCAGGCTAGCTAGTTCGCTATTCCTTGCAAGCTCGCTCGACTCGCTAGCTAGCTATCGCGAAACTTTCTGGTCGCTCGTCAGGCTAGCTAGTTCGCTATTCTCTTGCATGCTCGCTCGACTCGCTAGCTAGCTATCGCGAAACTTTCTTGCTCACCCATCAGGCTAGCTAGTTCGCTATTCTCTTGCATGCTCGCTCGACTCGCTAGCTAGCTATCCCGAAACTTTCTTGGTCGCTCGTCAGGCTAGCTAGTTCGCTATTCCTTGCATGCTCGCTCGACTCGCTAGCTAGCTATCGCGAAACTTTCTTGGTCGCTCATCAGGCTAGCTAGTTCGCTATTCTCTTGCATGCTCGCTCGACTCGCTAGCTAGCTATCGCGAAACTTTCTTGGTCGCTCGTCAGGCTAGCTAGTTCGCTATTCTCTTGCATGCTCGCTCGACTCGCTAGCTAGCTATCGCGAAACTTTCTTGGTCGCTCGTCAGGCTAGCTAGTTCGCTATTCTCTTGCATGCTCGCTCGACTCGCTAGCTAGCTATCGCGAAACTTTCTTGGTCGCTCATCAGGCTAGCTAGTTCGCTATTCGCTCGAATGCTCGCTCGACTCGCTAGCTAGCTATCGCGAAACTTTCTTGGTCGCTCTTCAGGCTAGCTAGTTCGCTATTCCCTTGAATGCTCTTTCGACTCGCTAGGTAGCTATCCCGAAACATTCTTGGTCGCTCGTCAGGCTGGCTAGTTCGCTATTCCCTTGCATGCTCGCTCGACTCGCTAGCTAGCTATCCCGAAATTTTCTTGCTCACTCGTCCGGCTAGCTAGTTCGCTATTCGCTCGCGAGACTCGCTAGCTAACTATCCCGAAACTTTCTTGCTCACCCATCAGGCTAGCTAGTTCGCTATTCTCTTGCATGCTCGCTCGACTCGCTAGCTAGCTATCGCGAAACTTTCTGGTCGCTCATCAGGCTAGCTAGTTCGCTATTCTCTTGCATGCTCGCTTGACTCGCTAGCTAGCTATCGCGAAACTTTCTGGTCGCTCATCAGGCCAGCTAGTTCGCTATTCTCTTGCATGCTCGCTCGACTCGCTAACTAGATATCGCGAAACTTTCTTGGTCGCTCGTCAGGCTAGCTAGTTCGCTATTCCATTGCATGCTCGCTCGACTCGCTAGCCACCTATCCCGAAACTTTCTTGTTCGCTCATCAGGCTATGTAGTTCGCTATTCTCTTGCATGCTCGCTCGACTCGCTAGCTAGCTATCCCGAAACTTTCTTGGTCGCTCGTCAGGCTAGCTAGTTCGCTATTCTCTTGCATGCTCGCTCGACTCGCTAGCTAGCTATCGCGAAACTTTCTTGGTCGCTCGTCAGGCTAGCTAGTTCGCTATTCTCTTGCATGCTCGCTCGACTCGCTAGCTAGCTATCCCGAAACTTTCTTGGTCGCTCGTCAGGCTAGCTAGTTCGCTATTCGCTTGAATGCTCGCTCGACTCGCTAGCTAGCTATCCCGAAACTTTCTTGGTCGCTCGTCAGGCTAGCTAGTTCGCTATTCCCTTGCATGCTCGCTCGACTCGCTAGGTAGCTATCGCGAATCATTCATGCTCACTTGTCAGGCTACCTAGCTATCGCGAAAATTTCTTGGTCGCTCGTCAGGCTAGCTAGTTCGCTATTCTCTTGCATGCTCGCTCGACTCGCTAGCTAGCTATCGCGAAACTTTCTTGGTCGCTCGTCAGGCTAGCTAGTTCGCTATTCGCTCGAATGCTCGCTCGACTCGCTAGCTAGCCATCGCCAAACTATCTTGGTCGCTCTTCAGGCTAGCTAGTTCGCTATTCCCTTGAATGCTCTTTCGAACCAGAATGCTCTTTCGACTGGCCAGTCGCTATTCCAGGTCGACTCGCTATCCCGGAAACATTCTTGGTCGCTCGTCAGGCTGGCTAGTTCGCTATTCCTTGCATGCTCGCTCGACTCGCTGGCTAAGCTAGGCTAGCTAGCTATCGCGAATATTTCTTGGTCGCTCGTCAGGCTAGCTAGTTCGCTATTCTCTTGCATGCTCGCTCGACTCGCTAACTAGCTATCGCGAAACTTTCTTGCTCACCCATCAGGCTAGCTAGTTCGCTATTCTCTTGCATGCTCGCTCGACTCGCTAGCTAGCAATCCCGAAACTTTCTTTGTCGCTATCGTCAGGCTGAAGCTAGTTCGCTATTCCTCGCAAGCTCGCTTGACTCGCTAGGGGCCAGCTATCATTGCGAAACTTTCTGGTCGCTCATCAGGCCAGCTAGTTCGGTTCGCATTCTCTGCATGCTCTCTCGACTCGCTAGCTAGCTCTCCCGAACCTTTCTTGGTCGCTCGTCAGGCTAGCTAGTTCGCTATTCTCTTGCATGCTCGCTCGACTCGATAGCTAGCTATCCCGAAACTTTCTTGGTCGCTAGTCAGGCTAGCTAGTTCGCTATTCTCTTGCAAGCTCGCTTGACTCGCTAGCTAGCTTTCGCGAAACTTTCTGGTCGCTCATAAGGCAAGCTAGTTCGCTATTCTCTTGCATGCTTTGTTAGGTAGCTCGACTTCATGCGCCACAGGCTACCTAGCTATCGCGAAACTTTCTTGGTCGCTCGTCAGGCCAGCTAGTTCGCTCGCTATTCTCTTTGCATGCCCGCTCGACCTGCCAGCTAGCTATCGCGAAACTTTCTTGGTCGCTCGTCATTCCAGGCTAGCTATTTCGCTATTCGCTCGAATGCTCGCTCGACTCGCTAGCTAGGAAGCGCGAAACTATCTTGGTCGCTCGTCAGGCTAGCTAGTTCGCTATTCCCCTGCATGCTCGCTCGACTCGCTAGCTAGCTATCGCGAAACATTCTTGCATCACCGTCAGGCAGGCTACCCAGCTATCGCGAATATTTCTGTCGCAATGCTCGCTCGACCTCGCTAGCTAGCTATCCGAAACTTTCTTGCATGCTAGCTCAGGCTATTCGCGAAACTTCTTGGTCAGCTTCAAATCAGTCTGGGGCTATTTCGCTATTCGCTCTGAATGCTCGCTCGACCTGGAAATATAGCTATCCCTGAATCTATCCCTTGGTCGCTCATCAGGCCAGCTAGTTCGCTATATAATTCCTTGCATGCTCGCTCGACTCACCAGGTAGCTATCCCGAAACTTTTCTTGGTCGCTAGTCCAGGCTAGGCTAGTTCGCTATTCCCTTGCATGCTCGCTTGACTCGCTAGCTAGCTATCGCGAAACCTTTTCTGGTCGCTCGTAGATCAGGCCAGCTAGTTTCGCTATTCTCTGCATGCCTCTCTCGACTCGCCAGCTAGCCGCTATCTGAAACTTTCTTGCTCACCCATCAGGCTAGCTAGTTCGCTATTCTCTTGCATGCTCGCTCGACTCGCTAGCTAGCTATCCCGAAACTTTCTGGGTCGCTAGTCAGGCTAGCTAGTTCGCTATTCCTTGCAAGCTCGCTTGACTCGCTAGCTAGCTATCGCGAAACTTTCTGGTAGCTCATCAGGCTAGCTAGTTCGCTATTCTCTTGCATGCTCGCTCGACTCGCTAACTGCTATCCCGGAAACTTTCTTGGTCGCTCGTCAGGCCAGCTGGCCAGTTCTGCTCTATTCTCTTGCATGCTCGCTCGACTCGCTATCTAGCTATCCCGAAACTTTCTTGGTCGCTCGTCAGGCTAGCTAGTTTCTGGCTATTCGCTGCATGCTCGCTCGACTCGCTCAAGAAGCTAGCTATCCGAAAACTTTCTTGCTCACCCATCGCTCGTCGCCAGCTAGTTCGCTATTCGCTTTACCCGCACGCTCGCTCGACTCGCTAGCTAGCCATCCCGAACCGCTTTCATTCATGCTCAGCCAGTTCGCTCCAAGTCTGGCTTTGACTGGCCAGCCAGTATCGCGAAACTTTCCTTGCTCGCTCGATCAGGCCAGCTTAGTTCGCCATTCGCTGCATGCTCGCTCGACCCGCAGGGCATCTTAGCTATCCCGAACCTTCCTGGTCGCTCGTCAGGCTAGCTAGTTCGCTATTCGCTTGCAATGCTCGCTCGACTAGCTCAGCTACACGGCTCATCGCGAAACTTTCTTGGTCGCTCGTCAGGCTAGCTAGTTCTATTCACGCTTGTTGCCAGCTGTGCATGCTCGCCCGACTCGCTAGGTAGCTATCGCGAATCATTCATGCTCACTTGGCCGGGCTGACTTCTAGCCAGCTATCGCGAAAATTTCTTGGTCGCTCGTCAGGCTAGCTAGTTCGCTATTCTCGTGCATGCTCGCTCGCCTCGCTAGCTAGCTATCCCGAAACATTTCTTGGTCGCTCGTCATTTAGCACTACATTCCCCCAGCGTTCGAATGCTCGCCGCTTGCTAGCCAGCTATCCCGGAAACTTTCTTGGTCGCTCGTCAGGCTAGCTAGTTCGCTATTCCCTTGCATGCTCGCTCGACTCGCCAGGTAGCTATCGCGAATCTTCTTGCTCACTCGTCAGGCTAGCTAGTTCGCTATTCCCTTGCATGCCCTCTCGACTCTGCCAGGGTAGCCATCCCGTGAAAATTTCTTGGTCGCTAGTCATAGCCGCTTTGTCGTAAAGCTCGCTCGGACTAACTAGCTATCGCGAAGCTTTCTAGGTCGCCTCGTCAGGCTAGCTGCAGTTCGCTATTCTCTTCGCGATGCTCGCTCGACTCGCTAGCTAACTATCCCGAAACTTTCTTGCTCGCCAGTCAGGCTAGCTAGTTCGCTATTCCCTTGCAAGCATGCCTGCTCGACTCGCAAGCTAGGTAGCTATCGCGAATCACTCAGGCCAGCTTGTTCGCTACTTGTCAGCTCGCTCACCTGGGCTTATCGCGAAAGCTTTCTTGGTCGCTCGTCAGGCTAGCCAGTTCGCTATTGGCTTGCCATGCTCGCTCGGCTCGCCAGCTAGCTATCCCGCGAAACTTTTCTTGGTCGCTCGTCCGGCTAGGCCAGTTCGCTATTCTTCCTTGCATGCTCGCCTCGACTCGCCAGCTAGCCAACTATCGCCGAAACTTTCTTGGTCATGCTCATTCCGGCTAGCCTGCTTTGCGTTATTCCCTTGCATGCTCGCTCGACTCCGCCAGCTAGCTATCGCTATTCCCTACATGCTCCGCTCGTCAGCTAGCTAGTCTATCAGCGTATCCCGAAATTTCATGGTGCTCGCTCGTCTCACAGGGGCTAGCCAGTTCGCTATTCTCTTGCATGCTTGCTCGACTCGCTAACAAGCTATCCTGAAACTTTCTTGGTCGCTAGTCAGGCTAGCTAGTTCGCTATTCCTTGCAAGCTCGCTTGACTCGCTAGCTAGCTATCGCGAAACTTTCTGGTCGCTCATCAGGCTAGCTATTTCGCTATTCGCTCGAATGCTCGCTCGACTCGCTAGCTAGCCATCGCCAAACTATCTTGGTCGCTCTTCAGGCTAGCTAGTTCGCTATTCCCTTGAATGCTCTTTCGACTCGCTAGGTAGCTATCCCGAAACATTCTTGGTCGCTCGTCAGGCTGGCTAGTTCGCTATTCCCTTGCATGCTCGCTCGACTCGCTAGCTAGCTATCCCGAAATTTTCTTGCTCACTCGTCCGGCTAGCTAGTTCGCTATTCTCTTGGATGCTCGCGAGACTCGCTAGCTAACTATCCCGAAACTTTCTTGCTCACCCATCAGGCTAGCTAGTTCGCTATTCTCTTGCATGCTCGCTCGACTCGCTAGCTAGCTATCCCGAAACTTTCTTGGTCGCTCGTCAGGCTAGCTAGTTCGCTATTCCTTGCATGCTCGCTCGACTCGCTAGCTAGCTATCGCGAAACTTTCTTGGTCGCTCATCAGGCTAGCTAGTTCGCTATTCTCTTGCATGCTCGCTCGACTCGCTAGCTAGCTATCGCGAAACTTTCTTGGTCGCTCGTCAGGCTAGCTAGTTCGCTATTCTCTTGCATGCTCGCTCGACTCGCTAGCTAGCTATCCCGAAACTTTCTTGGTCGCTCGTCAGGCTAGCTAGTTCGCTATTCGCTTGAATGCTCGCTCGACTCGCTAGCTAGCTATCCCGAAACTTTCTTGGTCGCTCGTCAGGCTAGCTAGTTCGCTATTCCCTTGCATGCTCGCTCGACTCGCTAGGTAGCTATCGCGAATCATTCATGCTCACTTGTCAGGCTACCTAGCTATCGCGAAAATTTCTTGGTCGCTCGTCAGGCTAGCTAGTTCGCTATTCTCTTGCATGCTCGCTCGACTCGCTAGCTAGCTATCCCGAAACTTTCTTGCTCGCTCGTCAGGCTAGCTAGTTCGCTATTCTCTTGCATGCTCGCTCGACTCGCTAGCTAGCTATCCCGAAACTTTCTTGCTCACCCATCAGGCTAGCTAGTTCGCTATTCTCTTGCATGCTCGCTCGACTCGCTAGCTAGCTATCCCGAAACTTTCTTGGTCGCTCGTCAGGCTAGCTAGTTCGCTATTCCTTGCATGCTCGCTCGACTCGCTAGCTAGCTATCGCGAAACTTTCTTGGTCGCTCGTCAGGCTAGCTAGTTCGCTATTCTCTTGCATGCTCGCTCGACTCGCTAGCTAGCTATCGCGAAACTTTCTTGCTCGCTCGTCAGGCTAGCTAGTTCGCTATTCTCTTGCATGCTCGCTCGACTCGCTAGCTAGCTATCCCGAAACTTTCTTGGTCGCTCGTCAGGCTAGCTAGTTCGCTATTGAACTGCATGCTCGCTCGACTCGCTAGCTAGCTATCGCGAAACTTTCTTGGTCGCTCGTCAGGCTAGCTATTTCGCTATTCCATTTGCATGCTCGCTCGACTCGCTAGCTTGCTATCGCGAAACTTTCTTGGTCGCTCATCAGGCTAGCTATTTTGCTATTCCCTTGAATGCTCGCTCGACTCGTCAGCCAGCTATCGCGAAACTTTCTTGGTCGCTCGTCAGGCTAGCTAGTTCGCTATTCCCTTGCATGCTCGCTCGACTCGCTAGGTAGCTATCCCGAAACTTTCTTGGTCGCTCGTCAGGCTAGCTAGTTCGCTATTCTCTTGCATGCTCGCTCGACTCGCTAGCTAGCTATCCCGAAACTTTCTTGCTCACCCATCAGGCTAGCTAGTTCGCTATTCTCTTGCATGCTCGCTCGACTCGCTAGCTAGCTATCCCGAAACTTTCTTGGTCGCTCGTCAGGCTAGCTAGTTCGCTATTCCCTTGCATGCTCTCTCGACTCGCTAGGTAGCTATCGCGAAACTTTCTTGGTCGCTCATCAGGCTAGCTAGTTCGCTATTCTCTTGCATGCTCGCTCGACTCGCTAGCTAGCTATCGCGAAACTTTCTTGCTCACCCATCAGGCTAGCTAGTTCGCTATTCTCTTGCATGCTCGCTCGACTCGCTAGCTAGCTATCCCGAAACTTTCTTGGTCGCTCGTCAGGCTAGCTAGTTCGCTATTCCTTGCATGCTCGCTCGACTCGCTAGCTAGCTATCGCGAAACTTTCTTGGTCGCTCATCAGGCTAGCTAGTTCGCTATTCTCTTGCATGCTCGCTCGACTCGCTAGCTAGCTATCCCGAAACTTTCTTGGTCGCTCGTCAGGCTAGCTAGTTCGCTATTCTCTTGCATGCTCGCTCGACTCGCTAGCTAGCTATCGCGAAACTTTCTTGGTCGCTCATCAGGCTAGCTAGTTCGCTATTCTCTTGCATGCTCGCTCGACTCGCTAGCTAGCTATCGCGAAACTTTCTTGGTCGCTCGTCAGGCTAGCTAGTTCGCTATTCGCATGCTCGCTCGACTCGCTAGCTAGCTATCGCGAAACTTTCTTGGTCGCTCGTCAGGCTAGCTAGTTCGCTATTCTCTTGCATGCTCGCTCGACTCGCTAGCTAGCTATCCCGAAACTTTCTTGGTCGCTCGTCAGGCTAGCTAGTTCGCTATTCGCTTGAATGCTCGCTCGACTCGCTAGCTAGCTATCCCGAAACTTTCTTGGTCGCTCGTCAGGCTAGCTAGTTCGCTATTCCCTTGCATGCTCGCTCGACTCGCTAGGTAGCTATCGCGAATCATTCATGCTCACTTGTCAGGCTACCTAGCTATCGCGAAAATTTCTTGGTCGCTCGTCAGGCTAGCTAGTTCGCTATTCTCTTGCATGCTCGCTCGACTCGCTAGCTAGCTATCGCGAAACTTTCTTGGTCGCTCGTCAGGCTAGCTAGTTCGCTATTCTCTTGCATGCTCGCTCGACTCGCTAGCTATCGATCGCCAGCTAGCAGCTATCCCGAAACATTCTTGGTCGCTCGTCAGGCTAGCTAGTTCGCTATTCCCTTGAATGCTCTTTCGACTCGCTAGCTAGCTATCCCGAAACTTTCTTGGTCGCTCGTCAGGCTAGCTAGTTCGCTATTCCCTTGAATGCTCGCTCGACTCGCAAGCTAGCTATCCCGAAATTTTCTTGGTCGTTCGTCAGGCTAGCTAGTTCGCTATTCCCTTGCATGCTAGCTCGACTCGCTAGCTAGCTATCGCGAAACTTTCTTGCTCACTTGTCAGGTTACCTAGCTGTCGCGAAACTTTCTTGGTCGCTCGTCAGGCTAGCTGGTTCGCTATTCTCTTGCATGCTCGCTCGACTCGCTAGCTAGCTATCGCGAAACATTCTTGGTCGCTCATCAGGCTAGCTATTTCTCTATTCCCTTGAATGCTCGCTCGACTCGACAGCTAGCTATCGCGAAACTTTCTTGGTCGCTCGTCAGGCTAGCTATTTCGCTATTCCTTGCAAGCTCGCTCGACTCGCTAGGTAGCTATCCCGAAACTTTCTTGGTCGCTCGTCAGGCTAGCTAGTTCGCTATTCCCTTGCATGCTCGCTCGACTCGCTAGATAGCTATCGCGAAACTTTCTTGCTCGCTCGACTCGCTAGCTTGCTATCCCGAAACTTTCTTGGTCGCTCGTCAGGCTAGCTAGTTCGCTATTCTCTTGCATGCTCGCTCGACTCGCCAGCTAGCTATCCCGAAACTTTCTTGGTCGCTCGTCAGGCTAGCTAGTTCGCTATTCCCTTGCATGCTCGCTCGACTCGCTAGCTAGCTATCGCGAAACTTTCTTGGTCGCTCATCAGGCTAGCTAGTTCGCTATTCTCTTGCATGCTCGCTCGACTCGCTAGCCAGCTAGCTATCCCGTAACTTTCTTGGTCGCTCGTCAGGCTAGCTAGTTCGCTATTCCTTGCTAGCTCGCTCGACTCGCTAGCTAGCTATCGCGAAACTTTCTTGGTCGCTCATCAGGCTAGCTAGTTCGCTATTCTCTTGCATGCTCGCTCGACTCGCTAGCTAGCTATCGCGAAACTTTCTTGGTCGCTCGTCAGGCTAGCTAGTTCGCTATTCTCTTGCATGCTCGCTCGACTCGCTAGCTAGCTATCCCGAAACTTTCTTGGTCGCTCGTCAGGCTAGCTAGTTCGCTATTCTCTTGAATGCTCGCTCGACTCGCTAGCTAGCTATCCCGAAACTTTCTTGGTCGCTCGTCAGGCTAGCTAGTTCGCTATTCCCTTGCATGCTCGCTCGACTCGCTAGGTAGCTATCGCGAATCATTCATGCTCACTTGTCAGGCTACCTAGCTATCGCGAAAATTTCTTGGTCGCTCGTCAGGCTAGCTAGTTCGCTATTCTCTTGCATGCTCGCTCGACTCGCTAGCTAGCTATCCCGAAACTTTCTTGGTCGCTCGTCAGGCTAGCTAGTTCGCTATTCGCTTGCATGCTCGCTCGACTCGCTAGCTAGCTATCCCGAAACTTTCTTGGTCGCTCGTCAGGCTAGCTAGTTCGCTATTCTCTTGCATGCTCGCTCGACTCGCTAGCTAGCTATCGCGAAACTTTCTTGGTCGCTCGTCAGGCTAGCTAGTTCGCTATTCTCTTGCATGCTCGCTCGACTCGCTAGCTAGCTATCCCGAAACTTTCTTGGTCGCTCGTCAGGCTAGCTAGTTCGCTATTCGCTTGAATGCTCGCTCGACTCGCTAGCTAGCTATCCCGAAACTTTCTTGGTCGCTCGTCAGGCTAGCTAGTTCGCTATTCCCTTGCATGCTCGCTCGACTCGCTAGGTAGCTATCGCGAATCATTCATGCTCACTTGTCAGGCTACCTAGCTATCGCGAAAATTTCTTGGTCGCTCGTCAGGCTAGCTAGTTCGCTATTCTCTTGCATGCTCGCTCGACTCGCTAGCTAGCTATCGCGAAACTTTCTTGGTCGCTCGTCAGGCTAGCTAGTTCGCTATTCCCTTGAATGCTCGCTCGACTCGCTAGGTAGCTATCCCGAAACATTCTTGGTCGCTCGTCAGGCTGGCTAGTTCGCTATTCCCTTGCATGCTCGCTCGACTCGCTAGCTAGCTATCCCGAAATTTTCTTGCTCACTCGTCCGGCTAGCTAGTTCGCTATTCTCTTGGATGCTCGCGAGACTCGCTAGCTAACTATCCCGAAACTTTCTTGCTCACCCATCAGGCTAGCTAGTTCGCTATTCTCTTGCATGCTCGCTCGACTCGCTAGCTAGCTATCCCGAAACTTTCTTGGTCGCTCGTCAGGCTAGCTAGTTCGCTATTCCTTGCATGCTCGCTTGACTCGCTAGCTAGCTATCGCGAAACTTTCTTGGTCGCTCATCAGGCTAGCTAGTTCGCTATTCTCTTGCATGCTCGCTCGACTCGCTAGCTAGCTATCGCGAAACTTTCTTGGTCGCTCGTCAGGCTAGCTAGTTCGCTATTCTCTTGCATGCTCGCTCGACTCGCTAGCTAGCTATCGCGAAACTTTCTTGGTCGCTCGTCAGGCTAGCTAGTTCGCTATTCTCTTGCATGCTCGCTCGACTCGCTAGCTAGCTATCGCGAAACTTTCTTGGTCGCTCGTCAGGCTAGCTAGTTCGCTATTCTCTTGCATGCTCGCTCGACTCGCTAGCTAGCTATCCCGAAACTTTCTTGGTCGCTCGTCAGGCTAGCTAGTTCGCTATTCTCTTGCATGCTCGCTCGACTCGCTAGCTAGCTATCCCGAAACTTTCTTGGTCGCTCGTCAGGCTAGCTAGTTCGCTATTCTCTTGCATGCTCGCTCGACTCGCTAGCTAGCTATCGCGAAACTTTCTTGGTCGCTCGTCAGGCTAGCTAGTTCGCTATTCTCTTGCATGCTCGCTCGACTCGCTAGCTAGCTATCGCGAAACTTTCTTGGTCGCTCGTCAGGCTAGCTAGTTCGCTATTCTCTTGCATGCTCGCTCGACTCGCTAGCTAGCTATCGCGAAACTTTCTTGGTCGCTCGTCAGGCTAGCTAGTTCGCTATTCTCTTGCATGCTCGCTCGACTCGCTAGCTAGCTATCCCGAAACTTTCTTGGTCGCTCGTCAGGCTAGCTAGTTCGCTATTCGCTTGAATGCTCGCTCGACTCGCTAGCTAGCTATCCCGAAACTTTCTTGGTCGCTCGTCAGGCTAGCTAGTTCGCTATTCCCTTGCATGCTCGCTCGACTCGCTAGGTAGCTATCGCGAATCATTCATGCTCACTTGTCAGGCTACCTAGCTATCGCGAAAATTTCTTGGTCGCTCGTCAGGCTAGCTAGTTCGCTATTCTCTTGCATGCTCGCTCGACTCGCTAGCTAGCTATCGCGAAACTATCTTGGTCGCTCGTCAGGCTAGCTAGTTCGCTATTCCCTTGAATGCTCGCTCGACTCGCTAGCTAGCTATCCCGAAATTTTCTTGGTCGTTCGTCAGGCTAGCTAGTTCGCTATTCCCTTGCATGCTCGCTCGACTCGCTAGCGCTCGCTCGCCAGCTAGCTAGCCTCGCTTGCTCACTGCGTCGCTAGCTAGTTCGCTATTCATGCTCGCTCGCTCGACTAGCTCAGCTATCGCGAAACTTTCTTGGTCACTCGTCAGGCTAGCTAGTTCGCTATTCCCTTGCATGCTCGCTCGACTCGCTAGCTAGCTATCGCGAAACTTTCTTGGTCGCTCGTCAGGCTAGCTAGTTCGCTATTCCTTGCAAGCTCGCTTGACTCGCTAGCTAGCTATCGCGAAACTTTCTGGTCGCTCATCAGGCTAGCTAGTTCGCTATTCCTTGCAAGCTCGCTTGACTCGCTAGCTAGCTATCGCGAAACTTTCTTGGTCGCTCGTCAGGCTAGCTAGTTCGCTATTCCCTTGCATGCTCGCTCGACTCGCTAGCTAGCTATCGCGAAACTTTCTTGGTCGCTCATCAGGCTAGCTAGTTCGCTATTCCTTGCAAGCTCGCTTGACTCGCTAGCTAGCTATCGCGAAACTTTCTTGGTCGCTCGTCAGGCTAGCTAGTTCGCTATTCTCCTGCATGCTCGCTCGACTCGCTAGCTAGCTATCCCGAAACTTTCTTGGTCGCTCGTCAGGCTAGCTAGTTCGCTATCCCATTGCATGCTCGCTCGACTCGCTAGCCAGCTATCGCGAAACTTTCTTGGTCGCTCGTCAGGCTAGCTAGTTCGCTATTCCCTTGCATGCTCGCTCGACTCGCTAGCTAGCTATCGCGAAACTTTCTTGCTCGCTCGTCAGGCTAGCTAGTTCGCTATTCTCTGCATGCTCGCTCGACTCGCTAGCTAGCTATCGCGAAACTTTCTTGGTCGCTCGTCAGGCTAGCTAGTTCGCTATTCCCTTGCATGCTCGCTCGACTCGCTAGCTAGCTATCCCGAAACTTTCTTGCTCACTTGTCAGGCTAGCTAGTTCGCTATTCCCTCGCATGCTCGCTCGACTCGCTAGCTAGCTATCCCGAAACTTTCTTGGTCGCTCGTCAGGCTAGCTAGTTCGCTATTCCCTTGCATGCTCGCTCGACTCGCTAGCTAGCTATCGCGAAACTTTCTTGGTCGCTCGTCAGGCTAGCTAGTTCGCTATTCCCTTGCATGCTCGCTCGACTCGCTAGCTAGCTATCGCGAAACTATCTTGGTCGGTCTACAGGCTAGCTAGTTCGCTATTCCCTTGAATGCTCTTTCGACTCGCTAGCTAGCTATCCCGAAACTTTCTTGGTCGCTCGTCAGGCTAGCTAGTTCGCTATTCCCTTGCATGCTCGCTCGACTCGCTAGCTAGCTATCCCGAAACTTTCTTGGTCGCTCGTCAGGCTAGCTAGTTCGCTATTCTCTTGCATGCTCTCTCGACTCGCTAGCTAGCTATCGCGAAACTTTCTTGCTCACCCATCAGGCTAGCTAGTTCGCTATTCTCTTGCATGCTCGCTCGACTCGCTAGCTAGCTATCCCGAAACTTTCTTGGTCGCTCGTCAGGCTAGCTAGTTCGCTATTCCTTGCATGCTCGCTCGACTCGCTAGCTAGCTATCGCGAAACTTTCTTGGTCGCTCATCAGGCTAGCTAGTTCGCTATTCTCTTGCATGCTCGCTCGACTCGCTAGCTAGCTATCCCGAAACTTTCTTGGTCGCTCGTCAGGCTAGCTAGTTCGCTATTCCTTGCATGCTCGCTCGACTCGCTAGCTAGCTATCGCGAAACTTTCTTGGTCGCTCATCAGGCTAGCTAGTTCGCTATTCTCTTGCATGCTCGCTCGACTCGCTAGCTAGCTATCGCGAAACTTTCTTGGTCGCTCGTCAGGCTAGCTAGTTCGCTATTCTCTTGCATGCTCGCTCGACTCGCTAGCTAGCTATCCCGAAACTTTCTTGGTCGCTCGTCAGGCTAGCTAGTTCGCTATTCTCTTGCATGCTCGCTCGACTCGCTAGCTAGCTATCGCGAAACTTTCTTGGTCGCTCGTCAGGCTAGCTAGTTCGCTATTCTCTTGCATGCTCGCTCGACTCGCTAGCTAGCTATCGCGAAACTTTCTTGGTCGCTCGTCAGGCTAGCTAGTTCGCTATTCTCTTGCATGCTCGCTCGACTCGCTAGCTAGCTATCCCGAAACTTTCTTGGTCGCTCGTCAGGCTAGCTAGTTCGCTATTCGCTTGAATGCTCGCTCGACTCGCTAGCTAGCTATCCCGAAACTTTCTTGGTCGCTCGTCAGGCTAGCTAGTTCGCTATTCCCTTGCATGCTCGCTCGACTCGCTAGGTAGCTATCGCGAATCATTCATGCTCACTTGTCAGGCTACCTAGCTATCGCGAAAATTTCTTGGTCGCTCGTCAGGCTAGCTAGTTCGCTATTCTCTTGCATGCTCGCTCGACTCGCTAGCTAGCTATCGCGAAACTTTCTTGGTCGCTCGTCAGGCTAGCTAGTTCGCTATTCCCTTGAATGCTCGCTCGACTCGCTAGCTAGCTATCCCGAAATTTTCTTGGTCGCTCGTCAGGCTAGCTAGTTCGCTATTCCCTTGCATGCTCGCTCGACTCGCTAGCTAGCTATCCCGAAACTTTCTTGGTCGCTCGTCAGGCTAGCTAGTTCGCTATTCTCTTGCATGCTCGCTCGACTCGCTAGCTAGCTATCGCGAAACTTTCTTGCTCACCCATCAGGCTAGCTAGTTCGCTATTCTCTTGCATGCTCGCTCGACTCGCTAGCTAGCTATCCCGAAACTTTCTTGGTCGCTAGTCAGGCTAGCTAGTTCGCTATTCCCTTGCATGCTCGCTCGACTCGCTAGGTAGCTATCCCGAAACTTTCTTGGTCGCTAGTCAGGCCAGCTAGTTCGCTGCTATTCTCTCGACTCGCATGCTCGGAACTCGACCTTCGCTAGCTAGCTATCCCGAAACTTTCTTGGTCGCTAGTCAGGCTAGCTAGTTCGCTATTCCTTGCATGCTCGGTCGACTCGTTAGCTAGCTATCGCGAAACATTCTTGGTCACTCATCAGGCCAGCTATTTCGCTATTCCCCTGAATGATCGCTCGACTCGACAGCTAGCTATCATGAAACATACTTGTTCGCTCGTCAGGCTAGCTAGTTTGCTATTCCCTCGCATGCTCGCTCGACTCGCTAGCTAGCTATCGCCGAAACTTTCTTGGTCGCTCATCAGGCTAGCTATTTCGATATTCGATCGAATGCTCGCTCGACTCTCGCTAACTAGCTATCGCAAAAACTTTCTTGGTCGCTCGTCAGGCCAGCTAGTTCGCTATTCTCTTGCATGCTCGCTCGACGACTCGCTAGCCAGCCATCCCGGAAACTTTCTTGGTCGATCGTCAGGCTAGCTAGTTCGCTATTCTCTTGCATGCTCGCTCGACTCGCTAGCTAGCTATCCCGAAACTTTCTTGGTCGCTAGTCAGGCTAGCTAGTTCGCTATTCCTTGCAAGCTAGCTTGACTCGCTAGCTAGCTATCCCGAAACTTTCTTGGTCGCTCGTCAGGTTAGCTAGTTCGCTATTCCATTGCATGCTCGCTCGACTCGCTAGCCAGCTATCCCGAAACTTTCTTGTTCGCTCATCAGGCTAGGTAGTTCGCTATTCCATTGCATGCTCGCTCGACTCGCTAGCAAGCTATCCCGAAACTTCCTTGCTCACTTGTCAGGCTAGCTAGTTCGCTATTCCCTTGCATGCTCGCTCGACTCGCTAGCTAGCTATCGCGAAACTTTCTGGTCGCTCATCAGGCTAGCTAGTTCGCTATTCCCTTGCATGCTCGCTCGACTCGCTAACTAGCTATCGCGAAACTTTCTTGGTCGCTAGTCAGGCTAGCTAGTTCGCTATTCGCTTGAAATGCCTCGCTCGACTCGCCAGCTAGCTATCCCGGAAATCTTCTTGGTCGCTCGTCAGGCTGTAGCTAGTTCGCTATTCCCCTTGCATGCTCGCCCTCGACTCGCCAGGCCAGCTATCGCGAATTTCATGCTCACTATCAGGCTCCCAGCCATCGCGAAAGTTTCTGGTCGCCCGTCAGCCAGCTAGTTCGCTATTTCGCTCTGATGGCCTCGCACAGACTCGCCAGCCAACTATCCCGGAAATTCTCTTGCTCACCCATCCGGCTAGCTAGTTCGCTATTCTCGCATGGATGCCTCGCGAGACTCGCTAGCTAACTATCGTGAAACTTTCTTGCTCACCCATCAGGCTACCCAGCTATCGCGAAAATATTCTTCCTGCATGCTCGCCTCGTCAGGCTAGCTACAGTTCCCGACTATTCCTCGTTGGTCGCCAGCTCAGCTCGACTCGCTAACTTGCATGCCTACTCGACTCGCCTAGCTAGCTATCGCGAAACTTTCTTGGTCGCTCACGTCAGGCCAGCTAGTTCGCTATTCTTGCATGCTCGCTCGACTCGCTAGCCAGCTATCGCGAAACTCATCTTGGTCGCTCTGTCAGGCTAGCTAGTTCGCTATTCCCTTTAAAGCTCTTTCGACTCGCTAGCTAGTTATCCCGAAACTTTCTTCGTCGCTCGTCAGGCTAGCTAGTTCGCTATTCCCTTGCATGCCCGCTCGACTCTCCGCCAAAGCCAGCTATCCCGAAACTTTCTTGGTCGCTCGTCAGGCCAGCTAGTTCACATTCTCTTTACTTCGCATGCTCGCCTCGACCTGCCAACTGTGGGCTATCGCGAAACTTTTCTCTGGTCGCTCTGTCAGGCTAGCTAGTTCGCTATTCCATTGAATGCTCGTTCGACTCGCTAGGTAGCTATCGCGCGAAACATTCGGTCGCTCGTCAGGCTAATAGTTCGCGCTATTCCCTTGCATGCTCGCTCGACTCGCTAGGTAGCTATCGCGAATATTTCTGGTCGCTCGTCAGGCTAGCTAGTTCGCTATTCTCTTGCATGCTCGCTCGACTCGCTAACTAGCTATCGCGAAACTTTCTTGGTCGCTCATCAGGCTAGCTAGTTCGCTATTCCCTTGAATGCTCTTTCGACTCGCTAGCTAGCTATCCCGAAACTTTCTTGCTCACCCATCAGGGTAGCTAGTTCGCTATTCCCTTGCATGCTCGCTCGACTCGCTAGCTAGCTATCCCGAAATTTTCTTGGATGCTCGTCAGGCTAGCTAGTTCGCTATTCGCTCGAATGCTCGCTCGACTCGCTAGCTATCCATCGCCAAACTATCTTGGTCGCTCTTCAGGCTAGCTAGTTCGCTATTCCCTTGAATGCTCACGACTCGACCTGCCAGCTAGCTACCCAGAAACTTTCTTGGTCTCTCATCAGGGTAGCTAGTTCGCTATTCACTTGCATGCTCGCTCGACTCGCTAGCTAGCTATCCCGAAACTTTCTTGGTCGCTCGTCAGGCTAGCTAGTTCGCTATTCTCTTGCATGCACGCTCGACCCGCCAGCCAGCTATCCCGAAACACTTTCTCGGTCGATCGTCGGCTAGCCAGCTAGTTCGCTATTCCCTTGCATGCTCGCTCGACTCGCTAGCTAGCTATCCCGAAATATTCTTGCTCAATCGTCCGGCTAGCTAGTTCGCTATTCTCGTGGATGCTCGCGAGACTCGCTAGCTTACTATCCCGAAACTTTAGTGCTCACCCATCAGGCGAGCTAGTTCGCTATTCTCGCATGCTCGCTCGACTCAAGCAGCTATCGCAAATCATTTCATGCTCACTTGTCAGGCCAGCTAGCTATCGCGAAACTTTCTTGGTCGCTCGTCAGGCTAGCTAGTTCGCTATTCCCTTGCATGCTAGCTCGACTCGCTAGCTAGCTATCGCGAAACTTTCTTGCTCACTTGTCAGGCTAGCTAGCTATCGCGAAACTTTCTTGGTCGCTCGTCAGGCTAGCTAGTTCGCTATTCCCTTGAATGCTCTTTCGACTCGCTAGGTAGCTATCGCGAAACTTTCTTGGTCGCTCGTCAGGCTAGCTAGTTCGCTATTCCCTTGCATGCTCGCTCGACTCGCTAGCTAGCTATCGCGAAACTTTCTTGCTCACTTGTCAGGCTAGCTAGTTCGCTATTCCCTTGAATGCTCTTTCGACTCGCTAGCTAGCTATCCCGAAACTTTCTTGCTCACCCATCAGGGTAGCTAGTTCGCTATTCCCTTGCATGCTCGCTCGACTCGCTAGCTAGCTATCGCGAAACTTTCTTGGTCTAGCTAGCTAGTTCACTATTCTTTGCATGCACTCGCTAGGTAGCTATCGCGAAACATCTGGTCGCTCGTCAGGCCAGCTAGTTCATATTCCTTGCATGCTCTCGACCTCGCTAGTCTCTGCGCCGCTCGATCAGGCTAGCTATTCTTGGATGCTCGCGACTCGCCAGCTAACTATCCCGAAACTGCCAATCAGGCTGGCTAGTTCTATTCCTTGAATGCTCGCTCGACTCGCCAGCTAGCTATCGCTTTTCTGGTCGCTCGTCAGGCTAGCTAGTTCGCTATTCGCATGCTCGCTCGACTCGCCAGCCAGCTATCGCGAAATTTCTGCTCACCTGTCCGGCTAGTTCGCTATTCTCTTGCATGCTCTCTCGACTCGCTAGCTAGCTATCGCGAAACTTTCTTGGTCACCCATCCGGCTAGCCAGTTCGCTATTCTCTTGCATGCTCGCTCGCTCGACTCGCTAGCTAGCTCGCTTGACTCCCAGCTATCGCGAAACTTTCTTGGTCGCTCGGCCAGGCTAGAGTTCGCTATTCTCTAGCATGCTCGCTCGACTCGGTACCTAGCTATCGCGAAACTTTCTTGGTCGCTCGTCAGGCTAGCTAGTTCGCTATTCTCCTGCACGCTCGCCCGACCCGCTAGCTATCGCGAAACTTTCTTGGTCGCTCGTCAGGCTAGCTAGTTCGCTATTCACTTGCATGCTCGCTCGACTCGCTAGCTATCGCGAAAATTTCTTGGTCGCTCGTCAGGCTAGCTAGTTCGCTATTCCCTTGCATGCTCGCTCGACTCGCTAGGTAGCTATCGCGAATCATTCATGCTCACTTGGCGGCTACCTAGCTATGGCGAAACTTTCCGCTCGTCAGGCTAGCTAGTTCGCTATTCTCTTGCATGCTCGCTCGACTCGCTAGCTAGCTATCCCGAAACTTTCTTGGTCGCTATTCAGGCTAGCTAGTTCGCTATTCCCTTGCATGCTCGCTCGACTCGCTAGGTAGCTATCGCGAAACTTTCTTGGTCGCTCGTCAGGCTAGCTAGTTCGCTATTCCCTGCATGCTCTCTCGACTCGCTAGCTAGCCATCGCCAAACTATCTTGGTCGCTCTTCAGGCTAGCTAGTTCGCTATTCCCTTGAATGCTCTTTCGACTCGCTAGGTAGCTATCGCGAAACTTTCTTGGTCGCTCGTCAGGCTAGCTAGTTCGCTATTCCCTTGCATGCTCGCTCGACTCGCTAGCTAGCTATCCCGAAACTTTCTTGCTCACCCATCAGGCTAGCTAGTTCGCTATTCTCTTGCATGCTCGCGAGACTCGCTAATCAGCTATCAGGCTTTCTTGCTCGCTAGTCAGGCTAGCTAGTTCGCTATTCTCTTGCATGCTCGCTCGACTCGCTAGCTAGCTATCGCGAAACTTTCTTGGTCGCTCGTCAGGCTAGCTAGTTCGCTATTCCCTTGCATGCTCGCTCGACTCGCTAGCTAGCTATCCCGAAACTTTCTTGGTCTCTCGTCAGGCTAGCTAGTTCGCTTTCCAATGCATGCTCGCTCGACTAGCCTAACTATCCCCGAAACTTTCTTGCTCACCCATCAGGCTGGCTAGTTCGCTATTCTCTTGCATGCTTGCTCGACTCGTACAGCTCGCGACTCGCGTCAGGCTATCCCAGCTATCGCGAAAGTTTCTTGGTCGCTCGTCAGGCTAGCTAGTTCGCTATTCTCTTGCATTCTCGCTCGACTCGCTAGCTAGCTATCGCGAAACTTTCTTGGTCGCTCGTCAGGCTAGCTAGTTCGCTATTCTCTTGCATGCTCGCTCGACTCGCTAGCCAGCTATCCCGAAACTTTCTTGGTCGATCGTCATTCAGGCTGGCTGAATGTCGCTCGAGCATCTTGCAAGCTCGCTCACTCGCTAGCTAGCTATCCCGAAACTTTTCTTGGTCGCTAGATCAGGCTAGCTAGTTCGCTATTCTTGCATGCTCGCTGACTCGCTAACTAGCTCAGCGAAACTTTCTTGGTCGCTCGTCAGGCTAGCTAGTTCGCTATTCTCTTGCATGCTCGCTCGACTCGCTAGCCAGCTATCCCGAAACTTTCTTGGTCGCTCGTCAGGCTAGCTAGTTCGCTATTCCCTTGCATGCTCGCTCGACTCGCTAGCTAGCTATCCCGAAACTTTCTTGGTCGCTCGTCATTCTAGCTATTTAGCTATTCGCTTGAATGCTCGCTCGACTCGCTAGCTAGCTATCCTGAAACTTTCTTGGTCGCTCTTCTGGCTAGCTAGTTCGCTATTCCCCTTGCATGCTCGCTCGACTCGGTAGCTATCGCGAATCATGCTCACTCTGTCAGGCTACCTGGCCTATCGCGACTTTCTTGGTCGCTCGTCAGGCCAGCTAGTTCGCTATTCTCTTGCATGCTCGCTCGACTCGCCAGCTAGCTATCCCGAAACTTTTCTTGCTCACTCGTCAGGCTAGCTAGTTTCGCTATTCTTCGAATGCTCGCTCGACTCACTAGCTAGCTATCCCGAAACTTTCTTGGTCGCCACTCAGGCTATCTAGTTCGCTATTCCCTCGCATGCTCGCTCGACTCAACGTAGCTATCGCGAAACAATCATGCTCACTTGTCAGGCTACCTAGCTATCGCGAAACTTTCTTGGTCGCTCGTCAGGCTAGCTAGTTCCTGCTATTCTCGTATGCTCGCTCGACTCGCTAGAGTAGCTATCCCGAAATTTTCTTGGTCGCTCGTCAGGCTAGCTAGTTCGCTATTCTCTGCATGCTCGCTCGACTCGCTAGTAGCTATCCCGAAACTTCTCTGGTCGCTCGAACACTAGTTCGCTATTCCTTGCATGCTCGCTCGACTCGCTAGCTAGCTATCCCGAAAGTTTCTTGCTCACTAGTCAGGCTAGCTAGTTCGCTATTCCCTTGCATGCTCGCTCGACTCGCTAGGTAGCTATCGCGAATCATTCATGCTCACTTGTCAGGCTACCTAGCTATCCCGAAATTTTCTTGCTCACTCGTCCGGCTAGCTAGTTCGCTATTCTCTTGGATGCTCGCGAGACTCGCTAGCTAACTATCCCGAAACATTCTTGCTCACCCATCAGGGTAGCTAGTTCGCTATTCCCTTGCATGCTCGCTCGACTCGCTAGGTAGCTATCCCGAAACACTCATGCTCACTTGTCAGGCTAGCTAGATATCGCGAAACTTTCTTGGTCGCTCGTCAGGCTAGCTAGTTCGCTATTCCCTTGCATGCTCGCTCGACTCGCTAGCTAGCTGTCCCGGAAATTTTCTTTCAGGTCGTCCGGCTAGCTGGTTCGCTATTCTCCCTTGGAATGCTCGCGAGACTCGCTAGCTAGCTATCGCGAAACTTTCTTGCTCACCCATCAGGCTAGCTAGTTCGCTATTCTCTTGCATGCTCGCTCGACTCGCTAGGTAGCTATCGCGAATCATTCATGCTCACTGGTCAGGCTACCTAGATATCGCGAAACTTTCTTGGTCGCTCGTCAGGCTAGCTAGTTCGCTATTATCGTGCATGCTCGCTCTACTCGCTAGCTATCCCGAAATTTTCTTGCTCACTCGTCCGGCTAGCTAGTTCGCTATTCTTCGGATGCCCGCTCGCGAGACTCGGTAGCTAACTATCCCGAAACTTTCTTGCTCACCCATCAGGGTAGCTAGTTCGCTATTCCCTTGCATGCTCGCTCGACTCGCTAGCTAGCTATCGCGAAACTTTCTTGGTCACTTGTCAGGCTAGCTAGCTATCGCGAAACTTTCTTGGTCGCTCATCAGGCTAGCCAGCTAGGTTCGCTGACTCAGCTAGCTTCCCTGCATGCTCGCTCGACTCGCTAGCTAGCTATCGCGAAACTTTCTTGCTCACTTGTCAGGCTAGCTAGCTATCGCGAAACTTTCTTGGTCGCTCATCAGGCTAGCTAGTTCGCTATTCTCTTGCATGCTCGCTCGACTCGCTAACTAGCTATCCCGAAACTTTCTTGGTCGCTCATCAGGCTAGCTATTTCGCTATTCGCTCGAATGCTCGCTCGACTCGCTAGCTAGCAATCGCCAAACTATCTTGGTCGCTCATCAGGCTAGCTAGTTCGCGATTCCCTTGCATGCTCTCGACTCGCTAACTAGCTATCGCGAAACTTTCTGGTCGCTCGTCAGGCTGGCTAGTTCGCTATTCCCTTGCATGCTCGCTCGACTCGCTAGCTAGCTATCGCGAAACTTTCTTGGTCGCTCGTCAGGCTAGCTAGTTCGCTATTTATTCTCTTGCATGCTCGCTCGACTCTCTAGCTAGATATCCCGAAACTTTCTTGGTCGCTCGTCAGGCCAGCTAGTTCGCTATTCCTTGCAAGCTCGCTTGACTCGCCACTTCAGCTATCGCGAACTTTCTTGGTCGCTAGTCAGGCTAGCTAGTTCGCTAGTCCTTGCAAGCTCGCTCGACTCGCTAGCTAGCTATCGCGAAACTTTCTTGGTCGCTCATCAGGCTAGCTAGTTCGCTATTCTCTTGCATGCTCGCTCGACTCGCTACCTAGCTATCGCGAAACTTTCTTGGTCGCTCGTCAGGCTAGCTAGTTCGCTATTCTGTTGCATGCTCGCTCGACTCGCTTGCTAGCTATCCCGAAACTTTCTGGTCGCTCCTCAGGCTAGCTATTTCGCTATTCCCTTGAATGCTCGCTCGACTCGCTAGCTAGCTATCCCGAAACTTTCTTGGTCGCTCGTCAGGCTAGCTAGTTCGCTATTCCCTTGCATGCTCGCTCGACTCGCTAGCTAGCTATCCCGAAACTTTCTTGGTCGATCGTCATTCTAGCTATTTCGCTATTCGCTTGAATGCTCGCTCGACTCGCTAGCTAGCTATCCCGAAACTTTCTTGGTCGCTCGTCAGGCTAGCTAGTTCGCTATTCCCTTGCATGCTCGCTCGACTCGCTAGCTAGCTATCCCCAAACTTTCTTGGTCGCTATTCAGGCTAGCTAGTTCGCTATTCGGTGCAAGCTCGCTCGACTCGCTAGGTAGCTATCGCCAAACTATCTTGGTCGCTCTTCAGGCTAGCTAGTTCGCTATTCTCTTGCATGCTCGCTCGACTCGCTACCTAGCTATCGCGAAACTTTCTTGGTCGCTCGTCAGGCTAGCTAGTTCGCTATTCTCTTGCATGCTCGCTCGACTCGCTAGCTAGCTATCCCGAAACTTTCTTGGTCACCCATCGTCCAGGCCAGTTCGCTATTCCCTGCATGCTCGCTCGACTCGCTAGCTAGCTATCCCGCGAAACTTTCTTGGTCGCTCGTCAGGCTAGCTAGTTCGCTATTCCCTTGCATGCTCGCTCGACTCGCTAGGTAGCTATCCCGAAACATTCATGCTCACTTGTCAGGCTACCTAGCTATCGCGAAACTTTCTTGGTCGCTCGTCAGGCTAGCTATTTCGCTATTCCCTTTGCCTGCTCGCTCGACTCGCTAGCTTGCTATCGCGAAACTTTCTTGGTCGCTCATCAGGCCAGCTATTTCGCTATTCCCCTGAATGCTCGCTCGACTCGACAGCTAGCTATCATGAAGCATACTTGTTCGCTCGTCAGGCTAGCCAGTCCGCTATTCCTTGCATGCTCGCTCGACTCGCTACCCAGCTATCCCGAAACTTTCTTGGTCGCTCGTCAGGCTGGCTAGTTCGCTATTCCCTTGCATGCTCGCTCGACTCGCTAGCTAGCTATCCCGAAACTTTCTTGCTCACTCGTCAGGCTAGCTAGTTCGCTATTCACTAGCATGCTCGCTCGACTCGCTAACTAGCTAGCACGAAACTTTCTAGGTCGAAAGTCATTCTAGCTATTACGCTATTCTCATGAATGCTCGCTCGACTCGCTAGCTAGCTATCCCGAAACTTTCTTGGTCGCTCGTCAAGCTAGCTAGTTCGCTATTCTCTTGCAAGCTCGCTCGCTACAGGCCAGCTATCGCGAAACTTTCTGGTCGCTCATCAGGCTAGCTAGTTCGCTATTCTCTTGCATGCTCTCTCGACTCGCTAGCTAGCCATCGCCAAACTTTCTTGGTCGCTCGTCAGGCTAGCTAGTTCGCTATTCTCTTGCATGCTCGCTCGACTCGCTAGCTAGCTATCGCGAAACTTTCTTGGTCGCTCATCAGGCTAGCTATTTCGCTATTCGCTCGAATGCTCGCTCGACTCGCCAGCTAGCCATCGCCAAACTATCTTGGTCGCTCTTCAGGCTAGCTAGTTCGCTATTCCCTTGAATGCTCTTTCGACTCGCTAGGTAGCTATCCCGAAACATTCTTGGTCGCTCGTCAGGCTGGCTAGTTCGCTATTCCCTTGCATGCTCGCTCGACTCGCTAGCTAGCTATCCCGAAATTTTCTTGCTCACTCGTCCGGCTAGCTAGTTCGCTATTCTCTTGGATGCTCGCGAGACTCGCTAGCTAGCTATCGCGAAACTTTCTGGTCGCTCATCAGGCTAGCTAGTTCGCTATTCTCTTGCATGCTCGCTCGACTCGCTAGCTAGCTATCCCGAAACTTTCTTGGTCGCTCGTCAGGCTAGCTAGTTCGCTATTCCTTGCATGCTCGCTCGACTCGCTAGCTAGCTATCCCGAAACTTTCTTGCTCACTCGTCAGGCTAGCTAGTTCGCTATTCCCTTGCATGCTCGCTCGACTCGCTAGCTAGCTATCGCGAAACTTTCTTGCTCACCCATCAGGCTAGCTAGTTCGCTATTCTCTTGCATGCTCGCTCGACTCGCTAGCTAGCTATCCCGAAACTTTCTTGGTCGCTCGTCAGGCTAGCTAGTTCGCTATTCTCTTGCATGCTCGCTCGACTCGCTAGCTAGCTATCGCGAAACTTTCTTGGTCGCTCATCAGGCTAGCTAGTTCGCTATTCTCTTGCATGCTCGCTCGACTCGCTAGCTAGCTATCCCGAAACTTTCTTGGTCGCTCGTCAGGCTAGCTAGTTCGCTATTCTCGTGCATGCTCGCTCGACTCGCTAGCTAGCTATCCCGAAACATTCTTGGTCGCTCGTCAGGCTAGCTAGTTCGCTATTCTCTTGCATACTCGCTCGACTCGCTAGCTAGCTATCCCGAAACTTTCTTGGTCGCTCATCAGGCTAGCTAGTTCGCTATTCCCTTGCATGCTCGCTCGACTCGCTAGCTAGCTTAGCTAGTTCGCTATTCTCTTGCATGCTCGCTCGACTCGCTAACTAGCTATCCCGAAACTTTCTTGGTCGATCGTCATTCCAGACATTTCGCTATTCGCTTGAATGCTCGCTCGACTCCCTAGCTATCCCGAAACTTTCTTGGTCGCTCGTCTGGCTAGCTAGTTCGCTATTCCCTTGCATGCTCGCTCGACTCGCTAGGTAGCTATCGCGAATCATTCATGCTCACTTGTCAGGCTACCTAGCTATCGCGAAAATTTCTTGGTCGCTCGTCAGGCTAGCTAGTTCGCTATTCCCTTGAATGCTCTTTCGACTCGCTAGGTAGCTATCCCGAAACATTCTTGGTCGCTCGTCAGGCTAGCTAGTTCGCTATTCCCTTGCATGCTCGCTCGACTCGCTAGGTAGCTATCGCGAATCATTCATGCTCGCTCGACTCGCTAGCTATCGCGAAACTTTCTGGTCGCTCATCAGGCTAGCTAGTTCGCTATTCTCTTGCATGCTCGCTCGACTCGCTAACTAGCTATCGCGAAACTTTCTTGGTCGCTCATCAGGCTAGCTAGTTCGCTATTCGCTTGAATGCTCGCTCGACTCGCTAGCTAGCTATCCCGAAACTTTCTTGGTCGCTCGACTCGCTAGCTAGCTATCCCGAAACTTTCTTGGTCGATCGTCATTCTAGCTATTTCGCTATTCGCTTGAATGCTCGCTCGACTCGCTAGCTAGCTATCCCGAAACTTTCTTGGTCGCTCATCAGGCTAGCTAGTTCGCTATTCCCTTGCATGCTCGCTCGACTCGCTAGGTAGCTATCGCGAATCATTCATGCTCACTTGTCAGGCTACCTAGCTATCGCGAAAATTTCTTGGTCGCTCGTCAGGCTAGCTAGTTCGCTATTCTCTTGCATGCTCGCTCGACTCGCCAGCTAGCTATCGCGAAACTTTCTTGGTCGCTCGTCAGGCTAGCTAGTTCGCTATTCTCTTGCATGCTCGCTCGACTCGCTAGCTAGCTATCGCGAAACTTTCTTGGTCGCTCGTCAGGCTAGCTAGTTCGCTATTCTCTTGAATGCTCTTTCGACTCGCAAGCTAGCTATCCCGAAATTTTCTTGGTCGTTCGTCAGTCTAGCTAGTTCGCTATTCCCTTGCATGCTAGCTCGACTCGCTAGCTATCGCGAAACTTTCTTGCTCACTTGTCAGGCTAAGCTAGTTCGCTATTCTTGCATGCTCGCTATCGACTCGCTTCAGGCTAGCTATTTCTGGCTATTCGTTCGAATGCTCGTTCTCGACTCGCTAGCTAGCTATCCCGAAACATTTCCTGGTCGCTCGTCAGGCTAGCTAGGTCGCTATTCTCTTCCATGCTCGCTTTCGACTCGCTAAGCTATCCCGATTCATGCTCGCTCGACTCGCTAGCTAGCTATCGCGAAACTTTCTTGGTCGCTTGTCAGGCTAGCTAGTTCGCTATTCTCTTGCATGCTCGCTCGACTCGCTAGCTGGCTATCCCGAAACTTTCTTGCTCACTTGTCAGGCTAGCTAGCTATCGCGAAACATTCTTGGTCGCACATCAGGCAAGCTAGTTCGCTATTCCCTTCAATGCTCTTTCGACTCGCTAGCTAGCTATCCCGAAACATTCTTGGTCGCTCGTCAGGCTAGCTAGTTGGCTATTCCCTTGAATGCTCGCTCGACTCGCTAGCTAGCTATCCCGAAACTTTCTTGGTCGCTCGTCAGGCTAGCTAGTTCGCTATTCGCCAAATGCTCGCTCGACTCGCCTCGCTAGCTAGCTATCCCGAAACTTTCTTGGTCGCTAGTCCGGCTAGCTAGTTCGCTATTCGCTTGGAATGCTCAGACTCGCTAGCTAGCTATCCCGAAACTTTCTTGGTCGCTCCTCTGGCTAGCTAGTTCGCTAGTCCCTTGCATGCTCACTCGACTCGCTAGGTAGCTATCGCGAAACACTCATGCTCACTTGTCAGGCTACATAGCTATCGCGAAACATTCTTGGTCGCTCGTCAGGCTAGCTAGTGCGCTATTCTCTTGCATGCTCGCTCGACTCGCTAGCTATCTATCGCGAAACTTTCTTGGTCGATCGTCCAATAGCCAGTTCGCTATTCGCTTCGCATGCTCTCGACTCGCTAACAACCTATCGCGAAGCTGTCTTGGTCGCTCGTCAGGCTAGCTAGGTCGCTATTCCTTGCATGCTCGCTCGACTCGCTAGCTAGCTATCGCGAAACTGACTTGCTCACTTGTCACGCTTGCTAGCTATCGCGAAACTGTCCTGGTCGCTCGTCAGGCTAGCTAGTTCGCTATTCCCTTGAATGCTCTTTCGACTCGCTAGCTAGCTATCCCGAAACTTTCTTGGTCGCTCGTCAGGCTAGCTAGTTCGCTATTCCCTTGCATGCTCGCTCGACTCGCTAGGTAGCTATCGCGAAACTTTCTTGCTCACTTGTCAGGCTAGCTAGCTATCGCGAAACTTTCTTGGTCGCTCATCAGGCAAGCTAGTTCGCTATTCTTCTGCGATGCCTTTCGACTCGCTAGGTATCTATCCCGAAACTTTCTTGGTCACCCCTCAGGCTGGCTACTTCGCTATTCCCTTGCATGCTCGCTCGACTCGCTGGGTAGCTATCGCGAAACTTTCTTGGTCGCTCGCCAGGCTAGCTAGTTCGCTATTCCATTGCATGCCCGCTCGACTCGCTGGCCAGCTATCGCGAAACTTTCTTGCTCACCATCAGGTAGCTAGTTCGCTATTCTCTCGCATGCTCCGCTCGACTCTTGGTCTGTCAGGTAGCTAGTTCGCGAAACACGCATGCTCACTTGTCAGGCTACCTAGCTATCGCGAAACTTTCTTGGTCGCTCGTCAGGCTAGCTAGTTCGCTATTCCCTTCCATGCTCGCTCGACTCGCTAGCTATCGCGAAATTTTCTTGCTCACTCGTCCGGCTAGCTAGTTCGCTATTCTCTTGGATGCTCGCGAGACTCGCTAGCTATCTATCCCGAAACTTTCTTGCTCTCCCCTCAGGCTAGCTAGTTCGCTATTCCCTTGCATGCTCGCTCGACTCGCTAGGTAGCTATCGCGAAACACTCATGCTCACATGTCAGGCTACCTAGCTATCGCGAAAATTTCTTGGTCGCTCGTCAGGCTAGCTAGTTCGCTATTCCCTTGCATGCTCGCTCGACTCGCTAACCAGCTATCGCGAAACTTTCTTGGTCGCTCGTCAGGCTAGCTAGTTCGCTATTCTCATGCATGCTCACTCGACTCGCTAGCTAGCTATCCCGAAACTTTCTTGGTCGCTCGTCAGGCTAGCTAGTTCGCTATTCTCTTGCATGCTCGCTCGACTCGCTAACTAGCTATCGCGAAACTTTCTTGGTCGCTCATCAGGCTAGCTATTTCGCTATTCGCTCGAATGCTCGCTCGACTCGCTAGCTAGCCATCGCCAAACTATCTTGGTCGCTCTTCAGGCTAGCTAGTTCGCTATTCCCTTGAATGCTCTTTCGACTCGCTAGGTAGCTATCCCGAAACATTCTTGGTCGCTCGTCAGGCTGGCTAGTTCGCTATTCCCTTGCATGCTCGCTCGACTCGCTAGCTAGCTATCCCGAAATTTTCTTGCTCACTCGTCCGGCTAGCTAGTTCGCTATTCTCTTGGATGCTCGCGAGACTCGCTAGCTAACTATCCCGAAACTTTCTTGCTCACCCATCAGGCTAGCTAGTTCGCTATTCCCTTGCATGCTCGCTCGACTCGCTAGCTAGCTATCGCGAAACTTTCTTGGTCGCTCGTCAGGCTAGCTAGTTCGCTATTCTCTTGCATGCTCGCTCGACTCGCTAGCTAGCTATCGCGAAACTTTCTTGCTCGCTCATCAGGCTAGCTAGTTCGCTATTCTCTTGCATGCTCGCTCGACTCGCTAGCTAGCTATCCCGAAACTTTCTTGGTCGCTCGTCAGGCTAGCTAGTTCGCTATTCCTTGCATGCTCGCTCGACTCGCTAGCTAGCTATCGCGAAACTTTCTTGGTCGCTCATCAGGCTAGCTAGTTCGCTATTCTCTTGCATGCTCGCTCGACTCGCTAGCTAGCTATCCCGAAACTTTCTTGGTCGCTCGTCAGGCTAGCTAGTTCGCTATTCTCTTGCATGCTCGCTCGACTCGCTAGCTAGCTATCGCGAAACTTTCTTGGTCGCTCGTCAGGCTAGCTAGTTCGCTATTCTCTTGCATGCTCGCTCGACTCGCTAGCTAGCTATCGCGAAACTTTCTTGGTCGCTCGTCAGGCTAGCTAGTTCGCTATTCTCTTGCATGCTCGCTCGACTCGCTAGCTAGCTATCCCGAAACTTTCTTGGTCGCTCGTCAGGCTAGCTAGTTCGCTATTCCCTTGCATGCTCGCTCGACTCGCTAGGTAGCTATCGCGAATCATTCATGCTCACTTGTCAGGCTACCTAGCTATCGCGAAAATTTCTTGGTCGCTCGTCAGGCTAGCTAGTTCGCTATTCTCTTGCATGCTCGCTCGACTCGCTAGCTAGCTATCCCGAAACTTTCTTGGTCGCTCGTCAGGCTAGCTAGTTCGCTATTCGCTTGAATGCTCGCTCGACTCGCTAGCTAGCTATCCCGAAACTTTCTTGGTCGCTCGTCAGGCTAGCTAGTTCGCTATTCCCTTGCATGCTCGCTCGACTCGCTAGCTAGCTATCGCGAAACTTTCTTGCTCGCCCATCAGGCTAGCTAGTTCGCTATTCTCTTGCATGCTCGCTCGACTCGCTAGCTAGCTATCCCGAAACTTTCTTGGTCGCTCGTCAGGCTAGCTAGTTCGCTATTCCTTGCATGCTCGCTCGACTCGCTAGCTAGCTATCGCGAAACTTTCTTGGTCGCTCATCAGGCTAGCTAGTTCGCTATTCTCTTGCATGCTCGCTCGACTCGCTAGCTAGCTATCCCGAAACTTTCTTGGTCGCTCGTCAGGCTAGCTAGTTCGCTATTCTCTTGCATGCTCGCTCGACTCGCTAGCTAGCTATCGCGAAACTTTCTTGGTCGCTCATCAGGCTAGCTAGTTCGCTATTCTCTTGCATGCTCGCTCGACTCGCTAGCTAGCTATCCCGAAACTTTCTTGGTCGCTCGTCAGGCTAGCTAGTTCGCTATTCTCTTGCATGCTCGCTCGACTCGCTAGGTAGCTATCGCGAATCATTCATGCTCACTTGTCAGGCTACCTAGCTATCGCGAAAATTTCTTGGTCGCTCGTCAGGCTAGCTAGTTCGCTATTCTCTTGCATGCTCGCTCGACTCGCTAACTAGCTATCACGAAACTTTCTTGGTCGATCGTCAGGCTAGCTATTTCGCTATTCGCTTGAATGCTCGCTCGACTCGCTAGCTATCCCGAAACTTTCTTGGTCGCTCGTCTGGCTAGCTAGTTCGCTATTCCCTTGCATGCTCGCTCGACTCGCTAGGTAGCTATCGCGAATCATTCATGCTCACTTGTCAGGCTACCTAGCTATCGCGAAAATTTCTTGGTCGCTCGTCAGGCTAGCTAGTTCGCTATTCGCTTGAATGCTCGCTCGACTCGCTAGCTAGCTATCCCGAAACTTTCTGGTCGCTCGTCAGGCTAGCTAGTTCGCTATTCCCTTGCATGCTCGCTCGACTCGCTAGCTAGCTATCGCGAATCTTTCATGCTCACTTGTCAGGCTAGCTAGCTATCGCGAATCTTTCTTGGTCGCTCGTCAGGCTAGCTAGTTCGCTATTCTCTTGCATGCTCGCTCGACTCGCTATCTAGCTATCGCGAAACTTTCTTGGTCGCTCGTCAGGCTAGCTAGTTCGCTATTCCCTTGCATGCTCGCTCGACTCGGTAGCTAGCTATCGCGAAACTTTCTGGTCGCTCGTCAGGCTAGCTAGTTCGCTATTCGCTTGAATGCTCGCTCGACTCGCTAGCTAGCTATCCCGAAACTTTCTTGGTCGCTCGTCAGGCTAGCTAGTTCGCTATTCCCTTGCATGCTCGCTCGACTCGCTAGCTAGCTATCCCGAAATCTTCTTGCTCACTCGTCAGGCTAGCTAGTTCGCTATTCCCTTGCATGCTCGCTCTAGCTATCGCGTCGGTCGCTCGTCAGGTAGCTATCGCGAATCATTCATGCTCACTCGACTCAGGCTAGCTATCGCGAAAATTTCTTGGTCGTCCGGCTAGCTAGTTCGCTATTCTCTTGGATGCTCGCGAGACTCGCTAGCTAACTATCCCGAAACTTTCTTGCTCACCCATCAGGGTAGCTAGTTCGCTATTCCCTCGCTCGACTCGCAAGGTAGCTATCGCGAAACACTCATGCTCACTTGTCAGGCTACCCAGCTATCGCGAATGTTTCTTGGTCGCTCGTCAGGCTAGCTAGTTCGCTATTCCCTTCCATGCTCGCTCGACTCGCTAGCTAGCTATCCCGAAATTTTCTTGCTCACTCGTCCGGCTAGCTAGTTCGCTATTCTCTTGGATGCTCGCGAGACTCGCTAGCTAACTATCCCGAAACTTTCTTGCTCACCCATCAGGCTAGCTAGTTCGCTATTCCCTCGCATGCTCGCTCGACTCGCTAGGTAGCTATCGCGAAACACTCATGCTCACTTGTCAGGCTACCTAGCTATCGCGAAAATTTCTTGGTCGCTCGTCAGGCTAGCTAGTTCGCTATTCTCTTGCATGCTCGCTCGACTCGCTAGCTAGCTATCGCGAAACTTTCTTGGTCGCTCGTCAGGCTAGCTAGTTCGCTATTCTCTTGCATGCTCGCTCGACTCGCTAGCTAGCTATCCCGAAACTTTCTTGGTCGCTCGTCAGGCTAGCTAGTTCGCTATTCTCTTGCATGCTCGCTCGACTCGCTAACTAGCTATCGCGAAACTTTCTTGGTCGCTCATCAGGCTAGCTATTTCGCTATTCGCTTGAATGCTCGCTCGACTCGCTAGCTAGCCATCGCCAAACTATCTTGGTCGCTCTTCAGGCTAGCTAGTTCGCTATTCCCTTGAATGCTCTTTCGACTCGCTAGGTAGCTATCCCGAAACATTCTTGGTCGCTCGTCAGGCTGGCTAGTTCGCTATTCCCTTGCATGCTCGCTCGACTCGCTAGCTAGCTATCCCGAAATTTTCTTGCTCACTCGTCCGGCTAGCTAGTTCGCTATTCTCTTGGATGCTCGCGAGACTCGCTAGCTAACTATCCCGAAACTTTCTTGCTCACCCATCAGGCTAGCTAGTTCGCTATTCCCTCGCATGCTCGCTCGACTCGCTAGGTAGCTATCGCGAAACACTCATGCTCACTTGTCAGGCTACCTAGCTATCGCGAAAATTTCTTGGTCGCTCGTCAGGCTAGCTAGTTCGCTATTCCCTTGCATGCTCGCTCGACTCGCTAGCTAGCTATCCCGAAACTTTCTTGCTCACTCGTCCGGCTAGCTAGTTCGCTATTCTCTTGGATGCTCGCGAGACTCGCTAGCTAGCTATCCCGAAACTTTCTTGCTCACCCATCAGGCTAGCTAGTTCGCTATTCCCTCGCATGCTCGCTCGACTCGCTAGGTAGCTATCGCGAAACATTCATGCTCACTTGTCAGGCTACCCAGCTATCGCGAAAATTTCTTGGTCGCTCGTCAGGCTAGCTAGTTCGCTATTCTCTTGCATGCTCGCTCGACTCGCTAGCTAGCTATCGCGAAACTTTCTTGCTCGCTCATCAGGCTAGCTAGTTCGCTATTCTCTTGCATGCTCGCTCGACTCGCTAGCTAGCTATCCCGAAACTTTCTTGGTCGCTCGTCAGGCTAGCTAGTTCGCTATTCCTTGCATGCTCGCTTGACTCGCTAGCTAGCTATCGCGAAACTTTCTTGGTCGCTCGTCAGGCTAGCTAGTTCGCTATTCTCTTGCATGCTCGCTCGACTCGCTAGCTAGCTATCGCGAAACTTTCTTGGTCGCTCGTCAGGCTAGCTAGTTCGCTATTCTCTTGCATGCTCGCTCGACTCGCTAGCTAGCTATCCCGAAACTTTCTTGGTCGCTCGTCAGGCTAGCTAGTTCGCTATTCTCTTGCATGCTCGCTCGACTCGCTAGCTAGCTATCCCGAAACTTTCTTGGTCGCTCGTCAGGCTAGCTAGTTCGCTATTCCTTGCAAGCTCGCTTGACTCGCTAGCTAGCTATCGCGAAACTTTCTTGCTCACTTGTCAGGCTAGCTAGTTCGCTATTCCCTTGCATGCTCGCTCGACTCGCTAGCTAGCTATCGCGAAACTTTCTTGGTCGCTCATCAGGCTAGCTAGTTCGCTATTCTCTTGCATGCTCGCTCGACTCGCTAGCTAGCTATCCCGAAACTTTCTTGGTCGCTCGTCAGGCTAGCTAGTTCGCTATTCCTTGCATGCTCGCTTGACTCGCTAGCTAGCTATCGCGAAACTTTCTTGGTCGCTCATCAGGCTAGCTAGTTCGCTATTCTCTTGCATGCTCGCTCGACTCGCTAGCTAGCTATCCCGAAACTTTCTTGGTCGCTCGTCAGGCTAGCTAGTTCGCTATTCCTTGCATGCTCGCTCGACTCGCTAGCTAGCTATCGCGAAACTTTCTTGGTCGCTCATCAGGCTAGCTAGTTCGCTATTCTCTTGCATGCTCGCTCGACTCGCTAGCTAGCTATCGCGAAACTTTCTTGGTCGCTCGTCAGGCTAGCTAGTTCGCTATTCTCTTGCATGCTCGCTCGACTCGCTAGCTAGCTATCCCGAAACTTTCTTGGTCGCTCGTCAGGCTAGCTAGTTCGCTATTCGCTTGCATGCTCGCTCGACTCGCTAGCTAGCTATCCCGAAACTTTCTTGGTCGCTCGTCAGGCTAGCTAGTTCGCTATTCCCTTGCATGCTCGCTCGACTCGCTAGCTAGCTATCGCGAAACTTTCTTGGTCGCTCGTCAGGCTAGCTAGTTCGCTATTCTCTTGCATGCTCGCTCGACTCGCTAGCTAGCTATCCCGAAACTTTCTTGGTCGCTCGTCAGGCTAGCTAGTTCGCTATTCGCTTGAATGCTCGCTCGACTCGCTAGCTAGCTATCCCGAAACTTTCTTGGTCGCTCGTCTGGCTAGCTAGTTCGCTATTCCCTTGCATGCTCGCTCGACTCGCTAGGTAGCTATCGCGAAACACTCATGCTCACTTGTCAGGCTAGCTAGCTATCCCGAAACTTTCTTGCTCACTTGTCAGGCTAGCTAGTTCACTATTCCCATGCGTAGTCGCTCGACTCGCTAGCTACCTGGATAGTTTCATGCTAGCTCGACTCGCTAGGTAGCTATCCCGAAACATTCTTGGTCGCTCGTCAGGCTAGCTAGTTCGCTATTCCCTTGCATGCTCGCTCGACTCGCTAGCTAGCTATCGCGAAACTTTCTTGCTCACTTGTCAGGCTACCTAGCTATCGCGAATATTTCTTGGTCGCTCGTCAGGCTAGCTAGTTCGCTATTCTCTTGCATGCTCGCTCGACTCGCTAACCAGCTATCGCGAAACTTTCTTGGTCGCTCATCAGGCTAGCTAGTTCGCTATTCGCTTGCATGCTCGCTCGACTCGCTAGCTAGCCATCGCCAAACTATCTTGGTCGCTCGTCAGGCTAGCTAGTTCGCTATTCCCTTGAATGCTCTTTCGACTCGCTAGGTAGCTATCCCGAAACATTCTTGGTCGCTCGTCAGGCTGGCTAGTTCGCTATTCCCTTGCATGCTCGCTCGACTCGCTAGCTAGCTATCCCGAAATTTTCTTGCTCACTCGTCCGGCTAGCTAGTTCGCTATTCTCTTGGATGCTCGCGAGACTCGCTAGCTAACTATCCCGAAACAGCTAGTTCGCTATGGTCGCTCGCTCGACTCGCTAGCTATCGCGAAACTTTCTTGGTCGCTAGTCAGGCTAGCTAGTTCGCTATTCCTTGCATGCTCGCTCGACTCGCTAGCTAGCTATCGCGAAACTTTCTTGGTCGCTCGTCAGGCTAGCTAGTTCGCTATTCCCTTGCATGCTCGCTCGACTCGCTAGGTAGCTATCGCGAATCATTCATGCTCACTTGTCAGGCTACCAAGCTATCGCGAAACTTTCTTGGTCGCTCGTCAGGCTAGCTAGTTCGCTATTCCCTTGAATGCTCGCTCGACTCGCTAGCTAGCTATCCCGAAACTTTCTTGGTCGCTCGTCAGGCTAGCTAGTTCGCTATTCCCTTGCATGCTCGCTCGACTCGCTAGCTAGCTATCGCGAAACTTTCTTGCTCACTTGTCAGGCTAGCTAGTTCACTATTCCCATGCGTTGTCGCCCGACTCGCTAGCTACCTGGATAGTTTCATGATCGCTCGACTCGCTAGGTAGCTATCGCGAATCATTCATGCTCACTTGGCCGGCTACCTAGCTATGGCGAAACTTTCTTGGTCGCTCGTCAGGCTAGCTAGTTCGCTATTCCTTGCAAGCTCGCTTGACTCGCTAGCTAGCTATCCCGAAACTTTCTTGGTCGCTCGTCAGGCTAGCTAGTTCGCTATTCCCTTGCATGCTCGCTCGACTCGCTAGCTAGCTATCCCGAAACTTTCTTGCTCACTTGTCAGGCTAGCTAGTTCGCTATTCTCTTGGGTGCTCGTGAGACTCGCTAGCTAGCTATCGCGAAACTTTCTTGCTCACCCATCAGGCTAGCTAGTTCGCTATTCCCTCGCATGCTCGCTCGACTCGCTAGGTAGCTATCGCGAAACACTCATGCTCACTTGTCAGGCTACCTAGCTATCGCGAAAATTTCTTGGTCGCTCGTCAGGCTAGCACTCGCTAGCTAGCTATCCCGAAACTTTCTTGGTCGCTCGTCAGGCTAGCTAGTTCGCTATTCTCTTGCATGCTCGCTCGACTCGACTCGCTAGCTAGCTATCGCGAAACTTTCTTGCTCACTCGTCAGGCTAGCTAGTTCGCTATTCCCTTGCATGCTCGCTCGACTCGCTAGCTAGCTATCGCGAAACTTTCATGCTCACTTGTCAGGCTAGCTAGTTCGCTATTCCCTTGCATGCTCGCTCGACTCGCTAGCTAGCTATCGCGAAACTTTCTTGGTCGCTCATCAGGCTAGCTAGTTCGCTATTCTGTGCATGCTCGCTCGACTCGCTAGCTAGCTATCCCGAAACTTTCTTGGTCGCTCGTCAGGCTAGCTAGTTCGCTATTCCCTTGCATGCTCGCTCGACTCGCTAGGTAGCTATCGCGAATCATTCATGCTCACTTGTCAGGCTACCTAGCTATCCCGAAATCTTCTTGCTCACTCGTCAGGCTAGCTAGTTCGCTATTCCCTTGCATGCTCGCTCGACTCGCTAGCTAGCTATCGCGAAACTTTCTTGGTCGCTCGTCAGGCTAGCTAGTTCGCTATTCCCTTGAATGCTCGCTCGACTCGCTAGCTAGCTATCCCGAAATTTTCTTGGTCGCTCGTCAGGCTAGCTAGTTCGCTATTCCCTTGCATGCTCGCTCGACTCGCTAGGTAGCTATCGCGAATCATTCATGCTCACTTGTCAGGCTAGCTATCGCGAAACTTTCTTGGTCGCTCGTCAGGCTAGCTAGTTCGCTATTCTCTTGCATGCTCGCTCGACTCGCTAGCTAGCTATCCCGAAACTTTCTTGGTCGCTCGTCTGGCTAGCTAGTTCGCTATTCCCTTGCATGCTCGCTCGACTCGCTAGGTAGCTATCCCGAAACATTCTTGGTCGCTCGTCAGGCTGGCTAGTTCGCTATTCCCTTGCATGCTCGCTCGACTCGCTAGCTAGCTATCCCGAAACTTTCTTGGTCGCTCGTCAGGCTAGCTAGTTCGCTATTCTCTTGCATGCTCGCTCGACTCGCTAGCTAGCTATCGAGAATCATTCATGCTCACTTGTCAGGCTACCTAGCTATCGCGAAACTTTCTTGGTCGCTCGTCAGGCTAGCTAGTTCGCTATTCTCTTGCATGCTCGCTCGACTCGCTAGCTAGCTATCGCGAAACTTTCTTGGTCGCTCATCAGGCTAGCTAGTTCGCTATTCCCTTGAATGCTCTTTCGACTCGCTAGCTAGCTATCCCGAAACTTTCTTGGTCGCTCGTCAGGCTAGCTAGTTCGCTATTCCCTTGCATGCTCGCTCGACTCGCTAGCTAGCTATCCCGAAATTTTCTTGCTCACTCGTCCGGCTAGCTAGTTCGCTATTCTCTTGGATGCTCGCGAGACTCGCTAGCTAACTATCCCGAAACTTTCTTGCTCACCCATCAGGCTAGCTAGTTCGCTATTCCCTCGCATGCTCGCTCGACTCGCTAGGTAGCTATCGCGAAACACTCATGCTCACTTGTCAGGCTACCTAGCTATCGCGAAAATTTCTTGGTCGCTCGTCAGGCTAGCTAGTTCGCTATTCTCTTGCATGCTCGCTCGACTCGCTAGCTAGCTATCGCGAAACTTTCTTGGTCGCTCGTCAGGCTAGCTAGTTCGCTATTCTCTTGCATGCTCGCTCGACTCGCTAGCTAGCTATCCCGAAACTTTCTTGGTCGCTCGTCAGGCTAGCTAGTTCGCTATTCTCTTGCATGCTCGCTCGACTCGCTAACTAGCTATCGCGAAACTTTCTTGGTCGCTCATCAGGCTAGCTAGTTCGCTATTCGCTTGAATGCTCGCTCGACTCGCTAGCTAGCCATCGCGAAACTTTCTTGGTCGCTCTTCAGGCTAGCTAGTTCGCTATTCCCTTGAATGCTCTTTCGACTCGCCAGGTAGCTATCCCGAAACATTCTTGGTCGCTCGTCAGGCTGGCTAGTTCGCTATTCCCTTGCATGCTCGCTCGACTCGCTAGCTAGCTATCCCGAAATTTTCTTGCTCACTCGTCCGGCTAGCTAGTTCGCTATTCTCTTGCATGCTCGCTCGACTCGCTAGCTAGCTATCCCGAAACTTTCTTGCTCACCCATCAGGCTAGCTAGTTCGCTATTCCCTCGCATGCTCGCTCGACTCGCTAGGTAGCTATCGCGAAACACTCATGCTCACTTGTCAGGCTACCTAGCTATCGCGAAAATTTCTTGGTCGCTCGTCAGGCTAGCTAGTTCGCTATTCTCTTGCATGCTCGCTCGACTCGCTAGCTAGCTATCCCGAAACTTTCTTGGTCGCTCGTCAGGCTAGCTAGTTCGCTATTCTCTTGCATGCTCGCTCGACTCGCTAGCTAGCTATCGCGAAACTTTCTTGGTCGCTCATCAGGCTAGCTAGTTCGCTATTCCCTTGCATGCTCGCTCGACTCGCAAGCTAGCTATCCCGAAATTTTCTTGGTCGTTCGTCAGGCTAGCTAGTTCGCTATTCCCTTGCATGCTAGCTCGACTCGCTAGCTAGCTATCGCGAAACTTTCTTGCTCACTTGTCAGGCTAGCTAGTCATCGCCAAACTATCTTGGTCGCTCTTCAGGCTAGCTAGTTCGCTATTCTCTTGCATGCTCGCTCGACTCGCTAGCTAGCTATCCCGAAACTTTCTTGGTCGCTCGTCAGGCTAGCTAGTTCGCTATTCCTTGCAAGCTCGCATGACTCGCTAGCTAGCTATCGCGAAACTTTCTTGGTCGCTCATCAGGCTAGCTAGTTCGCTATTCTCTTGCATGCTCGCTCGACTCGCTAGCTAGCTATCGCGAAACTTTCTTGGTCGCTCGTCAGGCTAGCTAGTTCGCTATTCTCTCGCATGCTCGCTCGACTCGCTAGCTAGCTATCCCGAAACATTCTTGGTCACTCAACAGGCCAGCTATTTCGCTATTCCCTTGAATGCTCGCTCGACTCGCTAGCTAGCTATCCCGAAACTTTCTTGGTCTCTCGTCAGGCTAGCTAGTTCGCTTTCCAATGCATGCTCGCTCGACTAGCCAGCTAGCTATTTCGAAACTTTCTTGGTCGCTCGTCAGGCTAGCTAGTACGCTATTCCCTTGCATGCTAGCTCGACTCGCTAGCTAGCTATCGCGAAACTTTCTTGGTCGCTCGTCAGGCTAGCTAGTTCGCTATTCCCTTGAATGCTCGCTCGACTCGCTAGCTAGCTATCCCGAAATATTCTTGGTCGTTCGTCAGGCTAGCTAGTTCTCGTATTCCCTTGAATGCTCGTTCGACTCGCTAGCTAGCTATCCCGAAACATTCTTGGTCGCTCGTCAGGCTGGCTAGTTCGCTATTCCCTTGCATGCTCGCTCGACTCGCTAGCTAGCTATCCCGAAATTTTCTTGCTCACTCGTCCGGCTAGCTAGTTCGCTATTCTCTTGGATGCTCGCGAGACTCGCCAGCTAACTATCCCGAAACTTTCTTGCTCACCCATCAGGCTAGCTAGTTCGCTATTCTCTTGCATGCTCGCTCGACTCGCTAGCTAGCTATCCCGAAACTTTCTTGGTCGCTCGTCAGGCTAGCTATTTCGCTATTCCCATTGCATGCTCGCTCGACTCGCTAGCTTGCTATCGCGAAAGTTTCTTGGTCGCTCATCAGGCTAGCTAGTTCGCTATTCCCTTGAATGCTCGCTCGACTCGCTAGCTAGCTATCGCGAAACTTTCTTGCTCGCTCATCAGGCTAGCTAGTTCGCTATTCTCTTGCATGCTCGCTCGACTCGCTAGCTAGCTATCGCGAAACTTTCTTGGTCGCTCGTCAGGCTAGCTAGTTCGCTATTCTCTTGCATGCTCGCTCGACTCGCTAGCTAGCTATCCCGAAACTTTCTTGGTCGCTCGTCAGGCTAGCTAGTTCGCTATTCGCTTGAATGCTCGCTCGACTCGCTAGCTAGCTATCCCGAAACTTTCTTGGTCGCTCGTCAGGCTAGCTAGTTCGCTATTCCCTTGCATGCTCGCTCGACTCGCTAGGTAGCTATCGCGAATCATTCATGCTCACTTGTCAGGCTACCTAGCTATCGCGAAAATTTCTTGGTCGCTCGTCAGGCTAGCTAGTTCGCTATTCTCTTGCATGCTCGCTCGACTCGCTAGCTAGCTATCCCGAAACTTTCTTGGTCGCTCGTCAGGCTAGCTAGTTCGCTATTCCCTTGCATGCTCGCTCGACTCGCTAGCTAGCTAGCCCGAAACTTTCTTGCTCACTTGTCAGGCTAGCTAGTTCACTATTCCCATGCGTTGTCGCCCGACTCGCTAGCTAGCTATCGCGTAAATTTCTTGGTCGCTAGTCAGGCTAGCGAGTTCGCTATTCCTTGCAAGCTCGCTTGACTCGCTAGCTAGCTATCGCGAAACTTTCTTGGTCGCTCGTCAGGCTAGCTAGTTCGCTATTCTCTTGCATGCTCGCTCGACTCGCTAGCTAGCTATCCCGAAATTTTCTTGCTCACTCGTCCGGCTAGCTAGTTCGCTATTCTCTTGGATGCTCGCGAGACTCGCTAGCTAACTATCCCGAAACTTTCTTGCTCACCCATCAGGCTAGCTAGTTCGCTATTCCCTCGCATGCTCGCTCGACTCGCTAGGTAGCTATCGCGAAACACTCATGCTCACTTGTCAGGCTACCTAGCTATCGCGAAAATTTCTTGGTCGCTCGTCAGGGTAGCTAGTTCGCTATTGCACTGCATTCACGCTCGACTTGCTAGCTAGCCATCCCGAAACTTCCTTGCCGCTCGTCAGGGTAGCTAGTTCGCTATTCCCTTGCATGCTCGCTCGACTCGCTAGCTAGCTATCGCGAAACTTTCTTGCTCACTTGTCAGGCTAGCTAGCTATCGCGAAACTTTCTTGCTCACTTGTCAGGCTAGCTAGCTATCGCGAAACTTTCTTGGTCGCTCATCAGGCTAGCTAGTTCGCTATTCCCTTGAATGCTCTTTCGACTCGCTAGCTAGCTATCCCGAAACTTTCTTGGTCGCTCGTCTGGCTAGCTAGTTCGCTATTCTCTTGCATGCTCGCTCGACTCGCTAGCTAGCTATCGACTCGCTAGCTAGCTATCGCGAAACTTTCTGGTCGCTCGTCAGGCTAGCTAGTTCGCTATTCCCTTGCATGCTCGCTCGACTCGCTAGCTAGCTATCCCGAAACTTTCTTGGTCGCTCGTCAGGCTAGCTAGTTCGCTATTCTCTTGCATGCTCGCTCGACTCGCTAGCTAGCTATCCCGAAACTTTCTTGCTCACCCATCAGGCTAGCTAGTTCGCTATTCTCTTGCATGCTCGCTCGACTCGCTAGGTAGCTATCGCGAATCATTCATGCTCACTTGTCAGGCTACCTAGCTATCGCGAAAATTTCTTGGTCGCTCGTCAGGCTAGCTAGTTCGCTATTCTCTTGCATGCTCGCTCGACTCGCTAGCTAGCTATCGCGAAACTTTCTTGGTCGCTCGTCAGGCTAGCTAGTTCGCTATTCTCTTGCATGCTCGCTCGACTCGCTAGGTAGCTATCCCGAAACTTTCTTGGTCGCTAATCAGGCTAGCTATTTCGCTATTCGCTTGAATGCTCGCTCGACTCGCTAGCTAGCTATCGCGAAACTATCTTGGTCGCTCGTCAGGCTAGCTAGTTCGCTATTCCCTTGAATGCTCTTTCGACTCGCTAGGTAGCTATCCCGAAACATTCTTGGTCGCTCGTCAGGCTGGCTAGTTCGCTATTCCCTTGCATGCTCGCTCGACTCGCTAGCTAGCTATCCCGAAATTTTCTTGCTCACTCGTCCGGCTAGCTAGTTCGCTATTCTCTTGGATGCTCGCGAGACTCGCTAGCTAGCTATCCCGAAACTTTCTTGCTCACCCATCAGGCTAGCTAGTTCGCTATTCTCTTGCATGCTCGCTCGACTCGCTAGCTAGCTATCCCGAAACTTTCTTGGTCGCTAGTCAGGCTAGCTAGTTCGCTATTCTCTTGCATGCTCGCTTGACTCGCTAGCTAGCTATCGCGAAACTTTCTGGTCGCTCATCAGGCTAGCTAGTTCGCTATTCTCTTGCATGCTCGCTCGACTCGCTAGCTAGCTATCCCGAAACTTTCTTGGTCGCTAGTCAGGCTAGCTAGTTCGCTATTCCTTGCATGCTCGCTCGCTCGACTCGCTAGCTAGCTATCGCGAAACTTTCTTGGTCGCTCGTCAGGCTAGCTAGTTCGCTATTCTCTTGCATGCTCGCTCGACTCGCTAGCTAGCTATCGCGAAACTTTCTTGGTCGCTCGTCAGGCTAGCTAGTTCGCTATTCTCTTGCATGCTCGCTCGACTCGCTAGCTAGCTATCGCGAAACTTTCTTGGTCGCTCGTCAGGCTAGCTAGTTCGCTATTCTCTTGCATGCTCGCTCGACTCGCTAGCTAGCTATCGCGAAACTTTCTTGGTCGCTCGTCAGGCTAGCTAGTTCGCTATTCTCTTGCATGCTCGCTCGACTCGCTAGCTAGCTATCGCGAAACTTTCTTGGTCGCTCGTCAGGCTAGCTAGTTCGCTATTCTCTTGCATGCTCGCTCGACTCGCTAGCTAGCTATCGCGAAACTTTCTTGGTCGCTCATCAGGCTAGCTAGTTCGCTATTCTCTTGCATGCTCGCTCGACTCGCTAGCTAGCTATCGCGAAACTTTCTTGGTCGCTCGTCAGGCTAGCTAGTTCGCTATTCCCTTGCATGCTAGCTCGACTCGCTAGGTAGCTATCCCGAAACATTCTTGGTCGCTCGTCAGGCTAGCTAGTTCGCTATTCCCTTGCATGCTCGCTCGACTCGCTAGCTAGCTATCGCGAAACTATCTTGGTCGCTCGTCAGGCTAGCTAGTTCGCTATTCCCTTGCATGCTCGCTCGACTCGCTAGCTAGCTATCCCGAAATTTTCTTGCTCACTCGTCCGGCTAGCTAGTTCGCTATTCTCTTGGATGCTCGCGAGACTCGCTAGCTAACTATCCCGAAACTTTCTTGCTCACCCATCAGGCTAGCTAGTTCGCTATTCCCTCGCATGCTCGCTCGACTCGCTAGGTAGCTATCGCGAAACACTCATGCTCACTTGTCAGGCTACCTAGCTATCGCGAAAATTTCTTGGTCGCTCGTCAGGCTAGCTAGTTCGCTATTCTCTTGCATGCTCGCTCGACTCGCTAGCTAGCTATCGCGAAACTTTCTTGGTCGCTCGTCAGGCTAGCTAGTTCGCTATTCTCTTGCATGCTCGCTCGACTCGCTAGCTAGCTATCCCGAAACTTTCTTGGTCGCTCGTCAGGCTAGCTAGTTCGCTATTCTCTTGCATGCTCGCTCGACTCGCTAGCTAGCTATCGCGAAACTTTCTTGGTCGCTCATCAGGCTAGCTAGTTCGCTATTCGCTTGAATGCTCGCTCGACTCGCTAGCTAGCTATCGCGAAACTTTCTTGGTCGCTCTTCAGGCTAGCTAGTTCGCTATTCCCTTGAATGCTCTTTCGACTCGCTAGGTAGCTATCCCGAAACATTCTTGGTCGCTCGTCAGGCTGGCTAGTTCGCTATTCCCTTGCATGCTCGCTCGACTCGCTAGCTAGCTATCCCGAAATTTTCTTGCTCACTCGTCCGGCTAGCTAGTTCGCTATTCTCTTGGATGCTCGCGAGACTCGCTAGCTAACTATCCCGAAACTTTCTTGCTCACCCATCAGGCTAGCTAGTTCGCTATTCCCTCGCATGCTCGCTCGACTCGCTAGGTAGCTATCGCGAAACACTCATGCTCACTTGTCAGGCTACCTAGCTATCGCGAAAATTTCTTGGTCGCTCGTCAGGCTAGCTAGTTCACTATTCCCATGCGTTGTCGCCCGACTAGCTAGCTACCTGGATAGTTTCATGCTAGCTCGACTCGCTAGCTAGCTATCGCGAAACTTTCTTGCTCGCTCGTCAGGCTAGCTAGTTCGCTATTCCCTTGCATGCTCGCTCGACTCGCTAGCTAGCTATCGCGAAACTTTCTTGCTCACTTGTCAGGCTACCTAGCTATCGCGAATATTTCTTGGTCGCTCGTCAGGCTAGCTAGTTCGCTATTCTCTTGCATGCTCGCTCGACTCGCTAACTAGCTATCGCGAAACTTTCTTGGTCGCTCATCAGGCTAGCTAGTTTCGCTATTCGCTCGAATGCTCGCTCGACTCGCTAGCTAGCCATCGCCAAACTTTCTTGGTCGCTCTTCAGGCTAGCTAGTTCGCTATTCCCTTGAATGCTCTTTCGACTCGCTAGGTAGCTATCCCGAAACATTCTTGGTCGCTCGTCAGGCTAGCTAGTTCGCTATTCCCTTGCATGCTCGCTCGACTCGCTAGCTAGCTATCCCGAAATTTTCTTGCTCACTCGTCCGGCTAGCTAGTTCGCTATTCTCTTGGATGCTCGCGAGACTCGCTAGCTAGCTATCCCGAAACTTTCTTGCTCACCCATCAGGCTAGCTAGTTCGCTATTCTCTTGCATGCTCGCTCGACTCGCTAGCTAGCTATCCCGAAACTTTCTTGGTCGCTAGTCAGGCTAGCTAGTTCGCTATTCCTTGCATGCTCGCTCGACTCGCTAGCTAGCTATCGCGAAACTTTCTTGGTCGCTCATCAGGCTAGCTAGTTCGCTATTCTCTTGCATGCTCGCTCGACTCGCTAGCTAGCTATCCCGAAACTTTCTTGGTCGCTCGTCAGGCTAGCTAGTTCGCTATTCTCTTGCATGCTCGCTCGACTCGCTAGCTAGCTATCCCGAAACTTTCTGGTCGCTCATCAGGCTAGCTAGTTCGCTATTCCCTTGCATGCTCGCTCGACTCGCTAGGTAGCTATCGCGAATCATTCATGCTCACTTGTCAGGCTACCTAGCTATCGCGAAAATTTCTTGGTCGCTCGTCAGGCTAGCTAGTTCGCTATTCCCTTGCATGCTCGCTCGACTCGCTAGCTAGCTAGCCCGAAACATTCTTGCTCACTTGTCAGGCTAGCTAGTTCGCTATTCTCTTGGATGCTCGCGAGACTCGCTAGCTAACTATCCCGAAACTTTCTTGCTCACCCATCAGGGTAGCTAGTTCGCTATTCCCTCGCATGCTCGCTCGACTCGCTAGGTAGCTATCGCGAAACATTCATGCTCACTTGTCAGGCTACCTAGCTATCGCGAAAATTTCTTGGTCGCTCGTCAGGCTAGCTAGTTCGCTATTCTCTTGCATGCTCGCTCGACTCGCTAGCTAGCTATCGCGAAACTTTCTTGGTCGCTCGTCAGGCTAGCTAGTTCGCTATTCTCTTGCATGCTCGCTCGACTCGCTAGCTAGCTATCCCGAAACTTTCTTGGTCGCTCGTCAGGCTAGCTAGTTCGCTATTCTCTTGCATGCTCGCTCGACTCGCTAGCTAGCTATCCCGAAACTTTCTTGGTCGCTCGTCAGGCTAGCTAGTTCGCTATTCCCTTGCATGCTCGCTCGACTCGCTAGGTAGCTATCGCGAATCATTCATGCTCACTTGTCAGGCTACCTAGCTATCGCGAAAATTTCTTGGTCGCTCGTCAGGCTAGCTAGTTCGCTATTCTCTTGCATGCTCGCTCGACTCGCTAGCTAGCTATCCCGAAACTTTCTTGCTCACCCATCAGGGTAGCTAGTTCGCTATTCCCTCGCATGCTCGCTCGACTCGCTAGGTAGCTATCGCGAAACACTCATGCTCACTTGTCAGGCTACCCAGCTATCGCGAAACTTTCTTGGTCGCTCGTCAGGCTAGCTAGTTCGCTATTCCCTTGCATGCTCGCTCGACTCGCTAGCTAGCTATCCCGAAATTTTCTTGCTCACTCGTCCGGCTAGCTAGTTCGCTATTCTCTTGGATGCTCGCGAGACTCGCTAGCTAACTATCCCGAAACTTTCTTGCTCACCCATCAGGCTAGCTAGTTCGCTATTCCTTGCAAGCTCGCTTGACTCGCTAGCTAGCTATCGCGAAACACTCATGCTCACTTGTCAGGCTACCTAGCTATCGCGAAAATTTCTTGGTCGCTCGTCAGGCTAGCTAGTTCGCTATTCTCTTGCATGCTCGCTCGACTCGCTAGCTAGCTATCGCGAAACTTTCTTGGTCGCTCGTCAGGCTAGCTAGTTCGCTATTCTCTTGCATGCTCGCTCGACTCGCTAGCTAGCTATCCCGAAACTTTCTTGGTCGCTCGTCAGGCTAGCTAGTTCGCTATTCTCTTGCATGCTCGCTCGACTCGCTAGCTAGCTATCGCGAAACTTTCTTGGTCGCTCATCAGGCTAGCTAGTTCGCTATTCTCTTGCATGCTCGCTCGACTCGCTAGGTAGCTATCGCGAAACACTCATGCTCACTTGTCAGGCTACCTAGCTATCGCGAAACTTTCTTGGTCGCTCGTCAGGCTAGCTAGTTCGCTATTCTCTTGCATGCTCGCTCGACTCGCTAGCTAGCTATCCCGAAACTTTCTTGGTCGCTCGTCAGGCTAGCTAGTTCGCTATTCGCTTGAATGCTCGCTCGACTCGCTAGCTAGCTATCCCGAAACTTTCTTGGTCGCTCGTCAGGCTAGCTAGTTCGCTATTCCCTTGCATGCTCGCTCGACTCGCTAGGTAGCTATCGCGAATCATTCATGCTCACTTGTCAGGCTACCTAGCTATCGCGAATATTTCTTGGTCGCTCGTCAGGCTAGCTAGTTCGCTATTCTCTTGCATGCTCGCTCGACTCGCTAACTAGCTATCGCGAAACTTTCTTGGTCGCTCATCAGGCTAGCTATTTCGCTATTCGCTCGAATGCTCGCTCGACTCGCTAGCTAGCCATCGCCAAACTATCTTGGTCGCTCGTCAGGCTAGCTAGTTCGCTATTCCCTTGCATGCTCGCTCGACTCGCTAGCTAGCTATCCCGAAACTTTCTTGGTCGCTCGTCAGGCTAGCTAGTTCGCTATTCTCTTGCATGCTCGCTCGACTCGCTAGCTAGCTATCCCGAAACTTTCTTGCTCACCCATCAGGCTAGCTAGTTCGCTATTCTCTTGCATGCTCGCTCGACTCGCTAGCTAGCTATCCCGAAACTTTCTTGGTCGCTAGTCAGGCTAGCTAGTTCGCTATTCCTTGCATGCTCGCTTGACTCGCTAGCTAGCTATCGCGAAACTTTCTTGGTCGCTCATCAGGCTAGCTAGTTCGCTATTCTCTTGCATGCTCGCTCGACTCGCTAGCTAGCTATCGCGAAACTTTCTTGCTCGCTCATCAGGCTAGCTAGTTCGCTATTCTCTTGCATGCTCGCTCGACTCGCTAGCTAGCTATCCCGAAACTTTCTTGGTCGCTCGTCAGGCTAGCTAGTTCGCTATTCCCTTGCATGCTCGCTCGACTCGCTAGGTAGCTATCGCGAATCATTCATGCTCACTTGTCAGGCTACCTAGCTATCGCAAAAATTTCTTGGTCGCTCGTCAGGCTAGCTAGTTCGCTATTCTCTTGCATGCTCGCTCGACTCGCTAGCTAGCTATCCCGAAACTTTCTTGGTCGCTCGTCAGGCTAGCTAGTTCGCTATTCTCTTGCATGCTCGCTCGACTCGCTAGCTAGCTATCGCGAAACTTTCTTGGTCGCTCATCAGGCTAGCTAGTTCGCTATTCTCTTGCATGCTCGCTCGACTCGCTAGCTAGCTATCCCGAAACTTTCTTGGTCGCTCGTCAGGCTAGCTAGTTCGCTATTTCTTGCAAGCTCGCTTGACTCGCTAGGCTCAGCTATCGCGCTTTACTGCTACTCGCTATCCCGAAACTTCTGGTCGCTCGTCAGGCTAGCTAGTTCGCTATTCTTGCAGCTATTCGCTCGACTCGCTAGCTAGCTATCGCGAAACTTTCTGGTCGCTCGTCAGGCCAGCTAGTTCGCTATTCTCTTGCATGCTCGCTCGACTCGCTAGCCAGCTATCCCGAAACTTTCTTGGTCGCTAGACCAGGCTAGCTCGTTCGCTATTCCCTCTGAATGCTCGCTCGACTCGCTAGCTATCCCGAAACTTTCTTGGTCGCTGTCGTCAGGCTAGCTAGTTCCTTTCTGCATACCGCTCGCTATGCGAAACTCGCTCGACTCGCTAGCTAGCTATCGCGAAACTTTCTGGTCGCTCATCAGGCTAGCTAGTTCGCTATTCGCTTGAATGCTCGCTCGACTCGCTAGCTAGCTATCCCGAAACTTTCTTGGTCGCTCGTCTGGCTAGCTAGTTCGCTATTCCCTTGCATGCTCGCTCGACTCGCTAGCTAGCTATCCCGAATCATTCATGCTCACTTGTCAGGCTACCTAGCTATCGCGAAAATTTCTTGGTCGCTCGTCAGGCTAGCTAGTTCGCTATTCCCTTGCATGCTCGCTCGACTCGCTACCTAGCTATCGCGAAACATTCTTGGTCGCTCGTCAGGCTGGCTAGTTCGCTATTCTCTTGCATGCTCGCTCGACTCGCTAACTAGCTATCGCGAAACTTTCTTGGTCGCTCGTCAGGCTAGCTAGTTCGCTATTCTCTTGCATGCTCGCTCGACTCGCTAGCTAGCTATCGCGAAACTTTCTTGGTCGCTCGTCAGGCTAGCTAGTTCGCTATTCTCTCGAATGCTCGCTCGACTCGCTAGCTAGCCATCGCCAAACTATCTTCTTGGTCGCTCGTCAGGCTAGCTAGTTCGCTATTCCCTTGCATGCTCGCTCGACTCGCTAGGTAGCTATCCCGAAACTTTCTTGGTCGATCGTCTTTCTAGCTATTTCGATATTCGCTTGAATGCTCTCTCGACTCGCTAGCTAGCTATCCCGAAAATTTCTTGGTCGCTCGTCCGGCTAGCTAGTTCGCTATTCTCTTGCATGCTCGCTAGACTCGCTAGCTAGCTATCGCGAAACTTTCTTGCTCCCCCATCAGGCTAGCTAGTTCGCTATTCTCTTGCATGCTCGCTCGACTCGCTAGCTAGCTATCGCGAAACTTTCTTGGTCGCTCGTCAGGCTAGCTAGTTCGCTATTCTCTTGCATGCTCGCTCGACTCGCCAACTAGCTATCGCGAAACTTCCTGGTCGCTAGTCAGGCTAGCTAGTTCGCTATTCTGTTGCGTGCTCGCTCGACTCGCCTTCTAGCTATCCCGAAACTTTCTTGGTCGCTCGTCAGGCTAGCTAGTTCGCTATTCTGTTGCATGCTCGCTCGACTCGCTTGCTAGCTATCCCGAAACTTTCTTGGTCGATCGTCATTCTAGCTATTTCGCTATTCTCTTGCATGCTCGCTCGACTCGCTAACTAGCTATCGCGAAACTTTCTTGGTCGCTCGTCAGGCTAGCTAGTTCGCTATTCCTTGCAAGCTCGCTTGACTCGCTAGCTAGCTATCCCGAAACTTTCTTGGTCGCTCGTCAGGCTAGCTAGTTCGCTATTCCCTTGCATGCTCGCTCGACTCGCTAGGTAGCTATCGCGAATCATTTCTCTGGCATGCCCGCTCACTTGTCACGCTACCTAGCTATCGCGAAAATTTCCTGGTCGCTCGTCAGGCTAGCTAGTTCGCTATCCACGTGCATGCCCGCACGACTCGCTAGCTAGCTATCCCGAAACTTTCTTGGTCGCTCGTCAGGCTAGCTAGTTCGCTATTCTCTTGCATGCTCGCTCGACTCGCTAACTAGCTATCGCGAAAATTTCTTGGTCGCTCGTCAGGCTAGCTAGTTCGCTATTCTCTTGCATGCTCGCTCGACTCGCTAGCTAGCTATCCCGAAACTTTCTGGTCGCTCCTCAGGCTAGCTAGTTCGCTATTCTCTTGCATGCTCGCTCGACTCGCTAGATAGCTATCGCGAAACTTTCTTGGTCGCTCGTCAGGCTAGCTAGTTCGCTATTCTCTTGCATGCTCGCTCGACTCGCTAGCAAGCTATCCCGAAACATTCTTGGTCGCTCGTCAGGCTAGCTAGTTCGCTATTCCCTTGAATGCTCGCTCGACTCGCTAGCTAGCTATCCCGAAACTTTCTTGCTCACTTGTCAGGCTAGCTAGTTCGCTATTCCCTTGAATGCTCGCTCGACTCGCAAGCTAGCTATCCCGAAATTTTCTTGGTCGTTCGTCAGGCTAGCTAGTTCGCTATTCCCTTGCATGCTAGCTCGACTCGCTAGCTAGCTATCGCGAAACTTTCTTGGTCGCTCATCAGGCTAGTTCGCTATTCCCTTGCATGCTCGCTCGACTCGCTAGCTAGCTATCGCGAAACTTTCTTGTTCGCTCATCAGGCTAGCTAGTTCGCTATTTCCTTGAATGCTCGCTCGACTCGCTAACTAGCTATCGCGAAACTTTCTTGGTCGCTCGTCAGGCTAGCTAGTTCGCTATTCTCTTGCATGCTCGCTCGACTCGCTAGCTAGCTATCCCGAAACTTTCTTGGTCGCTCGTCAGGCTAGCTAGTTCGCTATTCGCTTGAATGCTCGCTCGACTCGCTAGCTAGCTATCCCGAAACTTTCTTGGTCGCTCGTCAGGCTAGCTAGTTCGCTATTCTCTTGCATGCTCGCTCGACTCGCTAGCTAGCTATCGCGAAACTTTCTTGGTCGCTCGTCAGGCTAGCTAGTTCGCTATTCTCTTGCATGCTCGCTCGACTCGCTAGCTAGCTATCCCGAAACTTTCTTGGTCGCTCGTCAGGCTAGCTAGTTCGCTATTCGCTTGAATGCTCGCTCGACTCGCTAGCTAGCTATCGCGAAACTTTCTGGTCGCTCATCAGGCTAGCTAGTTCGCTATTCTCTTGCATGCTCGCTCGACTCGCTAGCTAGCTATCGCGAAACTTTCTTGGTCGCTCGTCAGGCTAGCTAGTTCGCTATTCCCTTGCATGCTCGCTCGACTCGCTAGCTAGCTATCCCGAAATTTTCTTGCTCACTCGTCCGGCTAGCTAGTTCGCTATTCTCTTGGATGCTCGCGAGACTCGCTAGCTAACTATCCCGAAACTTTCTTGCTCACCCATCAGGGTAGCTAGTTCGCTATTCCCTCGCATGCTCGCTCGACTCGCTAGGTAGCTATCGCGAAACACTCATGCTCACTTGTCAGGCTACCTAGCTATCGCGAAAATTTCTTGGTCGCTCGTCAGGCTAGCTAGTTCGCTATTCTCTTGCATGCTCGCTCGACTCGCTAGCTAGCTATCGCGAAACTTTCTTGGTCGCTCGTCAGGCTAGCTAGTTCGCTATTCGCTTGAATGCTCGCTCGACTCGCTAGCTAGCTATCCCGAAACTTTCTTGGTCGCTCGTCAGGCTAGCTAGTTCGCTATTCCCTTGCATGCTCGCTCGACTCGCTAGGTAGCTATCGCGAATCATTCATGCTCACTTGTCAGGCTACCTAGCTATCGCGAAAATTTCTTGGTCGCTCGTCAGGCTAGCTAGTTCGCTATTCTCTTGCATGCTCGCTCGACTCGCTAGCTAGCTATCCCGAAACTTTCTTGGTCGCTAGTCAGGCTAGCTATTTCGCTATTCGCTTGAATGCTCGCTCGACTCGCTAGCTAGCTATCCCGAAACTTTCTTGGTCGCTCGTCTGGCTAGCTAGTTCGCTATTCCCTTGCATGCTCGCTCGACTCGCTAGGTAGCTATCGCGAATCATTCATGCTCACTTGTCAGGCTACCTAGCTATCGCGAATATTTCTTGGTCGCTCGTCAGGCTAGCTAGTTCGCTATTCTCTTGCATGCTCGCTCGACTCGCTAGCTAGCTATCCCGAAACTTTCTTGGTCGCTCATCAGGCTAGCTATTTCGCTATTCGCTCGAATGCTCGCTCGACTCGCTAGCTAGCTATCACGAAACTTTCTTGGTCGCTCGTCAGGCTAGCTAGTTCGCTATTCCCTTGCATGCTCGCTCGACTCGCTAGCTAGCTATCGCGAAACTTTCTTGGTCGCTCGTCAGGCTAGCTAGTTCGCTATTCCCTTGCATGCTCGCTCGACTCGCTAGCTAGCTATCCCGAAACTTTCTTGCTCACCCATCAGGCTAGCTAGTTCGCTATTCTCTTGCATGCTCGCTCGACTCGCTAGCTAGCTATCCCGAAACTTTCTTGGTCGCTAGTCAGGCTAGCTAGTTCGCTATTCCTTGCATGCTCGCTCGACTCGCTAGCTAGCTATCGCGAAACTTTCTGGTCGCTCATCAGGCTAGCTAGTTCGCTATTCTCTTGCATGCTCGCTCGACTCGCTAGCTAGCTATCGCGAAACTTTCTTGCTCACCCATCAGGCTAGCTAGTTCGCTATTCTCTTGCATGCTCGCTCGACTCGCTAGCTAGCTATCCCGAAACTTTCTTGGTCGCTCGTCAGGCTAGCTAGTTCGCTATTCCTTGCATGCTCGCTCGACTCGCTAGCTAGCTATCGCGAAACTTTCTGGTCGCTCATCAGGCTAGCTAGTTCGCTATTCTCTTGCATGCTCGCTCGACTCGCTAGCTAGCTATCCCGAAACTTTCTTGGTCGCTCGTCAGGCTAGCTAGTTCGCTATTCTCTTGCATGCTCGCTCGACTCGCTAGCTAGCTATCGCGAAACTTTCTTGGTCGCTCATCAGGCTAGCTAGTTCGCTATTCTCTTGCATGCTCGCTCGACTCGCTAGCCAGCTATCGCGAAACTTTCTTGGTCGCTCGTCAGGCTAGCTAGTTCGCTATTCCTTGCATGCTCGCTCGACTCGCTAGCTAGCTATCCCGAAACTTTCTTGGTCGCTCGTCAGGCTAGCTAGTTCGCTATTCTCTTGCATGCTCGCTCGACTCGCTAGCTAGCTATCGCGAAACTTTCTTGGTCGCTCGTCAGGCTAGCTAGTTCGCTATTCTCTTGCATGCTCGCTCGACTCGCTAGCTAGCTATCCCGAAACTTTCTTGGTCGCTCGTCAGGCTAGCTAGTTCGCTATTCTCTTGCATGCTCGCTCGACTCGCTAGCTAGCTATCCCGAAACTTTCTTGGTCGCTAGTCAGGCTAGCTAGTTCGCTATTCCTTGCAAGCTCGCTCGACTCGCTAGGTAGCTATCGCGAATCATTCATGCTCACTTGTCAGGCTACCTAGCTATCGCGAATATTTCTTGGTCGCTCGTCAGGCTAGCTAGTTCGCTATTCTCTTGCATGCTCGCTCGACTCGCTAACTAGCTATCGCGAAACTTTCTTGGTCGCTCATCAGGCTAGCTAGTTCGCTATTCGCTCGAATGCTCGCTCGACTCGCTAGCTAGCCATCGCCAAACTATCTTGGTCGCTCTTCAGGCTAGCTAGTTCGCTATTCCCTTGAATGCTCTTTCGACTCGCTAGGTAGCTATCCCGAAACATTCTTGGTCGCTCGTCAGGCTGGCTAGTTCGCTATTCCCTTGCATGCTCGCTCGACTCGCTAGCTAGCTATCCCGAAATTTTCTTGCTCACTCGTCCGGCTAGCTAGTTCGCTATTCTCTTGGATGCTCGCGAGACTCGCTAGCTAACTATCCCGAAACTTTCTTGCTCACCCATCAGGCTAGCTAGTTCGCTATTCTCTTGCATGCTCGCTCGACTCGCTAGCTAGCTATCCCGAAACTTTCTTGGTCGCTCGTCAGGCTAGCTAGTTCGCTATTCTCTTGCATGCTCGCTCGACTCGCTAACTAGCTATCGCGAAACTTTCTTGGTCGCTCATCAGGCTAGCTAGTTCGCTATTCTCTTGCATGCTCGCTCGACTCGCTAGCTAGCTATCCCGAAACTTTCTTGGTCGCTAGTCAGGCTAGCTAGTTCGCTATTCCTTGCATGCTCGCTTGACTCGCTAGCTAGCTATCGCGAAACTTTCTTGGTCGCTCATCAGGCTAGCTAGTTCGCTATTCTCTTGCATGCTCGCTCGACTCGCTAGCTAGCTATCGCGAAACTTTCTTGGTCGCTCGTCAGGCTAGCTAGTTCGCTATTCTCTTGCATGCTCGCTCGACTCGCTAGCTAGCTATCCCGAAACTTTCTTGGTCGATCGTCATTCTAGCTATTTCGCTATTCGCTTGAATGCTCGCTCGACTCGCTAGCTAGCTATCCCGAAACTTTTGGTCG